>JAUZND010040833.1:0-21038 GCA_034780555.1 Coelogynopora nodosa
ATGAAAATAACTTTGTTTTAGGGGGATTCCTTATCCTTATCCATGGCTCACAGTGAGCCAACGTTTGAGAATTAAGATTAAGAAGTGTGGATCGGTCGCACCGTGAGCCATGGATAAGGGATAACCTATCCCGCTACCAAGCCTATCCTTATCCACTTTCGAGAATACGGCCACAGCTATTTACTCTGGATGATACTGGGTTTACTTAGTTGAATGTCATTTAATATTAGGTTACACCACCATAAGTTAGGAATATATATCTTTTAATGTGATGTATTCCATATTGTGTCGTTAAGCATGGGACAACTGCAACAGTTCTCGTAAACAGCTGTTTCTATCCCTCACTTCTGAGTCCAGATAATCGGGTCCCAGTTCGTGCGAACGCCCGATGGTTCTACCCCTCGGTTCACAGACTGGGCCAACCGTCTGATCCCGGATCAACTCACAACCCAGGTGAGGATCAAATATAGATTGCCTACCTAATTTAAAGAAATTGAAACAATATTCAAAAAACACAAATTCTTGACTGTTTCGTTGAATAATAATTGTTGTATGGATTTTATTTATAAACTTGTTTTATTTTTTCCAAACTGATATTGATAAGAGAAACAGTGAGTGGCATATATATAGCCATAGGTCGGGTATTCGGGTAGATACCCGATGACATCTGAGCATAAATAATGTTTTTCCCTTCTGGGAAACAATGGTACTAGATAAAATGAATTTGTATATCTACACAATATGCTGTGATATACACATGATGTGTTATATATATGCTTATATGAGCTTTATTTGTCCCGTTCATGTCATCGACGTCACCATGATATCAGCTATTAATTATTAACAAACAGATATTATAATTAATATTGAAAAATTGGAAGGCTGAAACGACTATTTTTGCAGATTTTATAGAATGTGCAACTCCGACAACATCAATTATTAATATCGTTATCGGTTGTTCAAAAGTCTATGATATCTGAATTCATCACTATATCGGAACTAATATGACTTCTAACAGCATCCAGTGAACGTTCTTGAAACGCGACAAGAAATAATATCGATCAACAATGCGTTCACTTTAGTTAGTTTTGTGTAACTGGGAATTTATTCGCCCAGACATTTGTTTTCAATAAATAGAGTTTATGGTAAAAAATATATTTCAGAAATATGTTCTATATTATGGCTTATGTTTGTATTTATATTATTTAAACTTTGAAGACACATCTGTCATTTAAACTTTGAAGACACGTCTGGCATTTCAACTTTGAAGACACGTCTGGCATTTAAACTTTGAAGACACGTCTGGCATTTAAACTTTGAAGACACGTCTGGCATTTAAACTTGGAAGACACCTTTGTAATTTACAAAAAACTACATTACTTGCTAATGTATCTGAACTCAAAAAAGCTATCTACGACACTGATAGTTAAATTCATATTAATGATTAATATAAATCAATTTTCAAGAACACCTAATGTTTATATTATGACTTTAACAGAAGGTCTAAAATGAACTATATAATGCTTCTCTTTTTTTCATACTCATTTGACTAATTGCATAACTACTTTTTAAACGTAATATTTTTAAACATATATATGTGTCACCATTAGCTGCTGTTTTTGTTTTCCATGATATCTGGAGATTTACACGTCAAATGGTCCGACACTCGTCATGCCGACCTGGTTCTGCGCAAGGAAGGTTTTCGATAGAGTTGGCGGCTTCTCAGAGGCTGGCAAGGTGAGACAATTCTTCTGCTAATTATTAGATGTACATTAGTTATACTACTCGTCGGATAGCTAGTAGTAAGATAGATATTGTTCGTATTTTTACATTGTACGTAAAATACACCAAATAACACAAAAGGAAGGTATTACTATTCTTTCTAGATGTTGAAAGTATTCTAGCTATGGGAGGCCCGACTTATAAATAAATTATACCATTAAACTCTTTGTTGAAATCTAAATGTGGAAGATACTGTTTATGCACTAATGCATCTTATACACAAGAAAATGTGGTAATTAATTAACAAAAATTTCTCTATTTATCTATACGTAAGTATATACTACTTATTTGTTTAGTAGTAGTGATAATTTTTAAATATAGATAAAATTAATCTTATCCGTCTTATCAAGCTATAAGAAAATTTATATACACATACAAATCTCAGAGGCCAACAAAATTAAAACAATTAAAGGGAAAACTACGTTTTATCCTTTTCACTCTCAGACGCTTTTATACCCCTAGAACTACCAAGGGGTAGTTCAAATTGATCCACTGGTGATATTCTCCTTAATATTAATGTACCTATTTTGCTCAACTTTTTAAATTAAGTTCTGTTAATTGATGTCATAAAATTAGACGTATTTCTTTTTAGTTGCAGAATATTGAAAAGTTGATTGAATTTCGAACAGGTATTGAACTTTAGATTCATGTTACATTCTTAAAAAAAAGGTAATTATATATTAGACAAACCGTTTGGTAGTTGAGGGGTAAAAGCAAAAAGCTTTTCAGCACTGAAATAACACAACTCTCCCTCTCCCTCCTCTTTCTTCCTCTAAACAAGGGAACTCCTGAAGATCTCATCTTCTTCTATCAGCATCTTGACCTTGGGGGGGATCTCTTCAAAGTGGAGACCCCCCTGGTCATCTATCGCTACCATCCTGAGGCCACGACCCACTCCATCCTTGAGTGAGTACAGCTGCCGTTTAGACTACCAACCCCCTTTATAAAAAAAAAATACAATCAATATGTTACATTTTCCGGTTATGTTTTTGCCATTTTGGATTTGATAGGCTGTTTTTTAAATCCACAAGTTTGACTTGTCGTCTTATCACTCCAGGTCTGTTTTGCATGGAATACAAACTATGTTTTGTATTTTAGACATATTTTAATTTATTATTTGTAGTTTGATGATATAACATCTTCCTTTTGTCAATGTGGTACCCTTCTTAAGTGGAGTCTTCAATCCTCTTATTAATATAATGTTTTTTTGCTTTATTTGATGTTTATTTGTTTGTTTTGTTCAGCTGTTGAGGAACTGAATAGAATGTGATCTACTTTTATATACATAAGAATAAATATATATATATAGTAAGAATATCTTGCTGCTATATTTAGTCTTTGTAATTTGATTCGGCAAAAATATTTCTTTTATTAGAATCTAATTATAATATCTACATGGGGGAAATGAGAAACTTGCTTTCAAATATGGAACGTTACATTAACATCTCATTCTTGGTGAGTGTTTGGGGAGCATGAAGTTTGTTTCCTCGAAATATGTCGCCGTCCGCTTCTTTTATAACTGTATTGGGCTATTATGCATCATTTACTTAACCACGATATCTGAAAACATGTTGTGTGAGAGAACAAAACGCAGTAGAATTTGTTTCAATTTATATAATATTATAATTAATCACTTATAATTTCATCTCTCAATGCGTCAGTCATTGACGAGGTATAGACTTTGGCGTAAACTAATAATACTAACTCTATCACAGTGAAGACAAGGAGGGAGGGAAAAACCAAAACTGTCACCCTCCTTCAATTTAACAAATAGTTAAAACTCTTGGTACTTTAATTGACGGCTTTAATAGATAAATTAGAATATTCAACTCATTAAATTTTGCATCTCTTAATGTTTAATCGTTATGAAAAAGTCATCATTACAATTTTCGATATAATTAAAAGCAAGTAATGAAAATATCAAACAACTAATACAAGGATTGACTTCTTTATAATTATAATAGGAGCCGAAATAAGTATTCAACTCATCAGTTCAATTGATTACTGATCTGAATAAACTGGTAAAACCAATAATCAATTTAATCGATCGATTAGGTGAACAACAATCGATCAAAATCAGTTATTGATTTATATGACGTAGGCCACTGCGGTGCTTAGGCTGAACCTTGGTGTGTCGTGGTGTCACCAACCCCTCCGCTTCGATTTGTGACGAATGGTACTATTTAGCACACATAGGTTAATGTAATATGGAATGTATATAATCTCCCTCTGTCTTCCGACAGATCGACCATCTTTGCACTTCGCCTAGAGAGGCTGGAGGACCGGGTGCTCAGTAAACTCTCCCGGTTCTCAATCTGGAACGCCGGCAAGCAGGGGCGTCGGTTCCTTCGAAGTCTTCGACCGGAAAATCAAGATAAGGTGGGGATCCGATTCTATGTCTATGCATGCATTGTATGTAGCTAATAGGGCCCTGGTTAATAATTCTGGAAAAAAACTCAATTGTGTTACATGAAAAAATCAATTTGGCCCGCGCACAAGTCGTTCTGTCAAACACCTTATCGCGATACAAAACCTGACCTAATACGTACTTAATGTTCTCGTTGGGTGCCTTCCAATAGCTGGTAAGCTAATAATAAAGTTAAGCATCTGCTCATCTCTCGTAGTTTATGTGTGTGCTCTGCCAGGGGGGATCTGTACCAGTCATTGGACACTTGCAGGTATAGGTATTTATTAGAGCCAACCCTGGAACCAGTGTAGCCATTCATTCATTCACTTTCGGAAGAAGTCTGTCGTATTAATGATCGGTATACAATATATATATTTTAGGTTGGTTCGAATTACCGTACATTGCAGAGGGGGAGCATTTATATGTTCTGCTTTACATCTAGACTAATGTTTCTATGTGGGTTTTATTACAGCAGTCATTGAACTTAATGTACGTTCTTCCGACATTAGTAACAGTTATAGAGTAGATATAAATATCTTTGCTTTAATGTTGACTTCAAATAATCGATAAAGTTATAAGTTGTCAATCGATTGCGTAAAGTTGTGGATATATGTTTAATTATTTGTGGAAATGTTAAAAACTATGTGCTGCAGCTTGATTTAGAATTATCATTAAAACAAACAGTATATCATATTATGAAACTATTTTCAATTTCCGTGAAACTACTCCGTGTATGATTTAATTTCCAGGTTATTGCACTCTGTGATATTGACACAAAGAAGATCCAAAGGGGTCACTACACGTTGGATTATTCACCGGTAGGTTGCGAAGACTCATAGAAACACACGTCACCCGACCATTCTACAATAAGTATTAATTTTTTAATAATAATTGCGAAGGCATATAGGGCGAGGATCAATCCAGAGATAAACTAAGAGTGTGAACACTGTGGAGAACAGGAAACCATTAGCCACATCTTAAACACATGCCCGAAATACTCCAACCAAAGATTACAACACTTCGGAGATGGGATCACCATACAGAACAATCGCAGAAACCCAATTCCTGAGGGAGATCGGCCGCTTTTAGTGGCCGACTGAAATGTACTTCGTCAGGGGAACATCAACAACAACAACAATAAGTATTAAACATAACGGTTACAGTTTTGTTTTCTTTGAAAAATGATTATTCAGTTATTACATTAACAATACGATGCATCCAGCAAACCTAAAGCCATTCGCTTCTTAAAAGTGTACTTCTTTCATTTCTAGCACAAACTGCATTTTATCATCAAACTTATGTTGTTATGGAAATTATGCTTTACCGCTATTTAACGCATTAACAAAGTTGTTTTTTAGCTGATTATCAAAGTGTTTTTATAAAGTTTACTTTCGAAATGGGAATGACCAGTTTAATTTATGAGTTTTAATTTGCTACTTGTATTAGAATAAACGCGAACTTTTGTGTTGTATACCCAGGCTTAAAGGGTTTTTAAATGTGAACTTGTCTTACTATTTTTGTATTAGATCTACCCTTGCGGTAGGCCATTTATATTTGTTGTGTGTATACTTCTTTGAAACATTCAATACACTCGCATCTTCATTCCCTTCTGTTGATACCGTTTCGCTAGTTGTATTTGCATATTATTGGGGTAATTTGCTCAAATGTGTTGTCTGCATCACTTTCTGTTCAATATTGTTGATTTATTATTATAACACATGACACCTGATAAAGCCGGTGACGAGATGTCGTGTTGTTTACTTACGTTTAAGTCCAATAAAACGTTTTCACGAATCGTGCATTATAGTCCAAACACTTGACATAATTGTTATTAGTTGTTATCTCATGATGGAGTTTTTTTTATAGATAACGCAGTTCTTTCTCTCTGTAACCTTTCGCTCCACCTCAATTTCTTTCTTTCAGAAACGTCCGAAGCCTCGATTTCCCGTGGTGCACTTCACCCAGGTTGAGTCGCCAGTCATTATCTGCATGAAACAGGTTGGTGAACACAGTCCAGTCAGTTCAACCTTCAGCCAATTTATCTACTGCTTCTTTTCTGATATTGCAGGATATGACCGAGGGTGAATTTGAAACGAATCTCCGATCTTTAAATCTGACAGAATCCGTTGATTATATTTGGTTCAGTTGATCTCTGATGCAACATACAGAGTTGTGTTGGTGGAACCAGTCTGCCTGTATGTTACACATCAGCTACTCCTTACTATGACAACATTGGGAAACTTTAACGGAGCTTAAACAGAGAAGGTGTTGATATTAATGACGTGATTTTGTCATTTATAGTTCTCTGGTGGCTTGTGTTAGCACGCGCTTTTTGTACCTTACAACAATCCAGGGTACTATTGGAGGGTTTGAGGGACCTTCCTACATCATTGAAACACTTCGGAGTGTCTGATAAAGTTGAAAATTGTACAATATGATTATACCTTGATAGGTGTCAGTTAATTTTTATTTTTATTTTGTAAAATTTAATACAATATAGACTTTCCGAGTTATAAGAATACTTTACGCATTACAGATATCAACATTATATTAATTACCATAGTTACCGTTACCATTCCTTTCATTGGCCCTAAATTAGGACACTATTACGTCATGAGTGCCAATCTGGTTGTATACATCAGTTATTCACAGTGCTGTTATCCATTTTATTTCCATAAAACTGACATAGTCACACTGTGGCACATTCCAGCCACAATTCTGAATTATAGCATAAGATTAGTCAAAACATGTTCTTAAAATCTGCTGTGATTGATAATTAATCCTCTGGGATCTCTTACCTCCCTCATTATAGTAGTGTACTTGTTCATGTGTGTGACATAATATATTAATAACACTCTTTGATATCATTTGTTGTGAATAGATGGTTACAATATTCATTCCCCTCATAACTACCATGCCAACTTAAAAGCCCCTAATATGCGTAAGGAGTAACGATCATTGGTTAGGAATATAATTGTTTTTCTGTCAAGAGGGGACTACTCACTCATGGAAACTTTTTTTCATACATATTTCAATAATTTTCTGTTAAAAGTGACATTTTGCTTAATTATTGCTCTATGGTAACAACGACATCCCACGACCTGCACGAAGTATTTGGTGGTGGAAGATGTAACTTATATATATTGCTCTTTGTAATAGCTCTAGCGTATAAGTACAAAGCTAATCTCAATTGCTAATAAGGCCATTGTGTTGTGACATTAAGCTTTTTTGCATATTTTGTTCAGCAAGAAAAATAAACTGGGACGTGGCGTGGTATTAGTTTCCTTCTTTTTGTACTATGTATATACATTTATATTCTCTATAGTGTAATTCATTTCTATGTTGATTCAATTGTAATCTTATTGTCTATAATGTGTCATTTCGATGTCGAATACCGGTGTATTTGTTATTTGTACCATGGCATTTGCCCACATATAAATAATATAAATAACATTTTCTATATTCTATGTTCTTTTGATATGAGTAATTAGTATAAAAGAAAGCTGATTATTTATTTAACACCGAGTAAGATTAAGTTATGATAAATGAAACATATCTCATGTGTGATTAAACAGTAGTTTATCGCTTCAATTTTCTTTAGATATATATTATGTAACGTTATATATATGAAAGTAACTACGGCGGTATATTGGACTGAAATAGTAGATTCTATCTACTCTAAACTGTCATTATCGAATAGCCTATATGTTAAAAGGTAACCTTTCAGTCGTAATAATGTAGAATCAGATTTGCTAGGTCAAATTCAGAATATATTTGACTATGGCCAGTTCACCTATATATATATATATTTAATATGTGGCCAGGTTACTGGGTACTCTTATACGTAACACTTTTGTCATTATACTAAAATGTATTTCATGTTGATCAATGTGATTCAATGAGGTGTCATTAGAAAGAAAAAAATTAGCATTTTCTAGTAATGAAATCATCGGTTATAATAACCTTTCTATTGTGTGTATATTTCGGTGCAATTTATTAATTTTTATTCGAAATAGTTCTGGCTGTGATATAACTGAACTATCATATTTAGTTTAACCAATGTACGTGTGCTTACAACCTCATTCTAAATGAGTTAATCAATTTAAAACATTTTTAATGCAACAAGTGTAGCATGTTTAGCGTTTCATAATAGACAATTATAAATAGTAAAATTATATGAAAACTGTAGAGTGTAGTTATTATATAAATTGAAAATAATTCTACATTTTCAATTTGACTGGTGTATATTTAATTAAGAATTTGTCTCTTAGAAATCTCTTAAAACAGTTTCCTTTGTTGATGCTGGAGATGAAATAGCGTCTTGATTGATTGTTCGAGGAGCTTTTATATAAATTTGATTAATTAAGATAATTAAACTAACGGTGCGCATTTAATAATCACAGAAAAGGTATTAAATATCCTTTTTAAGCGGGAACTATTGCAACTATGCATTTCATACAGGAAACAATATAGTCTGCGTGGAGTTACTGAAAATGATGAGAAAATAATATAAAATAGATATGAGGCGAGTGCAATTATTGCCATAATAATCTGAAAGAGACTTTGATTTTTGAAATTTTGAAATACATTTTAATAGATATAAACTTTTCGTTGAACGATTATATTCAATTAAATGCAACTTCAATTTATTTTTATAGTTAACAATTAATTCACTATTTCAAATAGACTGACTTTCGTATTTAAAGGTTGAATTTGATCCTCGCTACTATTTCTCTGAGTGTTTACTTATATGGAATTCGAACATATTAATGTTTGTGGCACTTGTATCTCATGTTTGTGACACTTGTAACACATGTTTGTGACACTTGTAACACATGTTTGTGACACTTGTAACACATGTTCGTGACACTTGTAACACATGTTTGTGACACTTGTAACACATGCTTGTGACACTTGTAACACATGTTTGTGACACTTGTAACACATGTTTGTGACACTTGTAACACATGTTTGTGACACTTGTAACACATGTTTGTGACACTCGTAACACATGTTTGGGACACTTGTAACTCTTGCTTGTGACACTTGTAACACATGTTTGGGACACTTGTAACACATGTTTGTGACACTCGTAACACATGTTTGGGACACTTGTAACTCTTGCTTGTAACACATGTTTGTGACACTTGTAACACATGTTTGTAACTCATGTTTGTGACACTTAATTGTAACACATGTTTGTGTCACTTATAACACATGTTTGTGATACTTGTAACACATGTTTGTGGCACTTGTAGCACATGTTTGTGACACTTGTACCACATGTTTGGGACACTTGTAACTCATGTTTGTGACAATTGTAACACGTGTTTGTGACACTTGTAACACATGTTTGTGGCACTTGTAACTCATGTTTGTGATGCACATATGAATACTTGTAACTTCTACTAGATAGGCATAAAAATAAAAAAAGTGTTCAAATACTATTTATCTCTTTTATTTCTAAATAATAATGAAATATAGTTTTTAATAACTAAATAATAAGAAAAAATAGGTTAAACGAAATAAATTTGTGGATGCGAATAGTAAAAAGGGGGGGAAAGTTTTTAATTGGTCGACGTTTCAGGAATTCCTTTTATCAAGACATTAATAATTATATACCAATAAACTACAATTATGAACAACTATTCAAATGTCAAAAATAATTATATTATTCAAACATACATTTGATTTTGAAATATTAATATATTGCAAAAATTTAATATTGTAAATTACATTTAGGCCTAACTGAGATCAATAATAAACCATTTTTACAAGGTTTAAAATTTGCCTATTTTTAAGTCAAGACAAAGTTAAGATAAAGTCATACTTTAAAATATAAAAATCTTCTCTTTCTCTCCGAGTTATTCTGTTTTTAAATCTACAATTTTGTAAAATATATAGCTCCAAATATCTTTCTACTGTGTGATCCGATTGTCCAAAACGAATAGGAGCTCCATTATCATGTATGTCTTAAAATTTTCACCATTTTTAATTTGATCTCTATGTCCATTTAATCATGTGTGTAGTCTACTTTTTGTTTCTGCAATGTACCATACATTGCACTTATTACAATGCAATCCATATATTAGATTTTCAGAATTATTTCAACCTACTTTTATAATTTGTTGTGTATTTTTTCACAGATTCAAATTTTCAATTCAATGATGATGGCAACATTTACAATTTTTTATGCCGCATTTACAATATATACTGTATTAGGAAACAATTTACTAGATAAGCCAGAGTGTTTCAAATTAGGTAGTCTTTTAAAAGCAATTATTGGTGGTTTTAAAAAAAATTACAATGTTTTCTAAACAACGAAGTTGAGGATAATACTGAATGACACAAGGGATTCTAGTTGTTCTTGGTGTTCTATGTTTAAAAAAACAATATGGCACCACGATAAATATTCGATACTCTTTATATTACTTTTCTATTGAGGAAGTCCTCGTTTCAAAATAAAATATTTCATTTCATATGACTTTTAAAGAAATCTTGTTTATCGGAGCATATTTTTCGGATTCTCATAAGTCCGCCTTTAGCCTAATGGGACCATTAAGGCATGATTTTGGATGACAGCTGTTATATCTGAGGTATATAAAATATGCATCGGTTGGTTTGGTAAATAAATATGTCTAAAAATTCTTCTAACACTTCAAAACGATTGCTTATTTCAAGCGATTCAAAATTTTAAATACACTCCGACTCTTCTAGTAAATTGTTTTCTTAATAAAGTATATAAATGCAGCATAAAAAATTTCGAATGTTGCCATCATTTAATTGAAAATGTAAATTACAAATCAATGAAAAATACACACAACAATCAAAGGAGGTTCGCGTAATTCTGAAAAGGACATTATATGTATTGCATTGCAAAAAAATTGCAAAAAAAATTGACTAAATGGGCGAAGAGATTAAAAAAAAATTTGAAAAATAAGAAGACATAGCCTACATGGGGATGGAGCTCCTATTCATTTTGGACAATCGGATCACATAGTAGACTAGAAAGACATGTGGAGCTATATATTTTAGAAAATTGTAGATTTAAAAACAAAATAACTCGGAGAGAAAGAGAAGATATTTATATTTTAAAATTTAAGACATTATCACCAACGGCTCTTAACTTAAAAATGGGCCAATTTAGTTCATTTTATGGAAACTTTCAAATCACACTGTAAAAATGGTTTATTATAATTGATCTCAGTTAAAAGTAATTTGCTATAATCAATTTTTGAAATATATTAATATTTCAAAATCAAATGTTAAGTGTATATTTGAATTTATTATAGTTTTTCATAATTTTATTGTCAATTTTATGTCTTGAATAGATAAAGGGAAATTATATATTCCTGAAACGTCGACCAATTTAAAACTTGTTTTCCTTTTTTTAAATTATAAGAAAGTGATTCTATCTAGCAAATATACCCCGTTTGCGGTTCTGAGACGTTACCTCATGAGCCAATCAAAGGAGTCATGCGTTTATCTATTATAAGATAAGTTTTTTGAAAAGTCTATTCAGTAGTAGCCAGTTCCACCTGCAGCTATTTGCGACCATGTCACAGACGACTGTCAACTGCTTCATGATTGTCTTGATTTCTGGCAGCGCCATCCTACTTGGCGGGACAGCTGAGGCCGGTTCTATGCTGCCGCAGAATGGGGAGAATATTCACAATTTGGTGAAAAGCCTCACGGCTGCCGAGAGGGTGTTTCTGTACTTTGAAAGTAATTCAGAAGCGCTGAGTCTGGATGCGGTGCTGGGAATACGGATTTTCGAAGGTAGGGTTCTGCTTGAGGTTCTGTGTTATTCGTACTCAGTATTAGATTGGTCGAGACCTGTTACTTCTAATAATTATTATTCACGAATTTAGGATTGATATTTTGATACTATTTCAAGAATATGTAGATAGATTTTTATGTTGATTTTAATCAAATGTTGTTGAAACTATTTTTTTTGGATTTATAGTTTAGTTGGTTTAGTTGAATTATAGTTTAAAAACTTTAGCATTAGCATCCCTCTAAATACTTTGGACAAAATAAAACACTTTTAGTCAACATAGACTTAAAGTTTCGGTCTGTAAAATATCTTACTTAAAACGTTAGGCTTATTGGATATATATAGGATATCATAAAAAAATAGCCTGCAATTAATGAATAAGCTTTCACTGCACGCAACAATAACTAATATGTATGGGTATTCAATTCGTATTTAAAATAGAATAAAAAGGATGATTTTCTATAATTCGCCTTCAATTGCATATAAATGCTTTCAGTATATTTTTATAAAGTGTAATTGAATAAAAGATTTATGTATTATAAAAATCCAACATATCACTTGCCATTTATAATTTGAATGGCGAGAAATAGGCGTACTATTTTGCTAACAAAATAAAGGTTAAAACTTAACTCCGGAAAACAATAGTAAGCCTACATGTATATGTGTTAAATGATTTTTAATAAAATTGCCCGATTTGTTCAAATATCTTCCGGACAAAGTAGTGTATTAAAACAGATAATCTATACTTTTACAATTTGTCTAAAGTGAAAAAAATGTGTTGCTAATTATATATATATATAAATTGATCAATAATAATTGATTAACTTAACTATTTAATAATTTATATATACAATTATGTATTATAAATAATTTAATGTATTTCTTCAATTAAACGTTAAATGAATCATTCAATCATTCTGCCTAATTTATTCACATTCAACAAATACTTGCATGTCAGTCAAGTTGTATGCCGAAATAAACATTATTTCATTTTTCTGCGCCATTTTAATGTTTTTAAAAAAATTATTAAAAAAAACTCAGAATACTTATTTTGCAAAATTTTAACGTCGATATATTGAAGCTTTTTAATAATATTGTGACTACGTTGTATAATACATATTTTGACCTTTTTCGGGTCGTGTTTGATATTAAAGATATAAGTATATATATGTGTGTTTTAGTTATTTTCAGATTATCTTTAAGAAAATCTGAATAACATTAAAATGGAGCATTCGTGATTTCAAAGTTTATAAACAATATTTAATTTAGTCATCATCTTTCGTAAAATAATTTTGGTTTAAATAGTAAAAAAACAATTCAAATATATTATTAGAAAAACTTTGACATAAAAAGACATAAAAATGAGTAATGTGAAATTGATTTGTAAACATGGTTAATAATATTAAAATACACAAACATACGCCTGCCTGCTTTAATGTGACACTTTCATTTGGATCGTCATAAATAAATAATTATAATATTTTCCAAATTGACTCTAAAAAATCGGAAAGTACAACTTTTATTAATTGTTTTACTATCCAGTTGACAGTTGTACAAAAGAGTCACCTGATGAGGCCTCACTGATCGTTAATTAGCTCTTTTGAAGTTGACAATGAACTATGGTGTATGTACTGTATGATAATACCACAGTGCAGCTGAAACAACATATCTTAACATCAAACTTTCTCAAAAGACAGATTGGAGGTGGAGTTGGCGTGGGCGTGATACCAAAAAGAGAATCTTCATTATTTTTGAAAGAAGAATAAAACATTAAAAAGCATAAAATGTAAAATAAAGTGTTAAATTTATGCATGTGATTTCTCGATAAAAAATAATAGTTAATTTCTGATGATTTTGTTATTTATTTGGAAAACTTTATAATATTTAAATAAATAGGATAACAGTAGTCTCATGATTGTTTTGATTTCGTAAAATTAATTGTACTTAAAATTAACATTTATAATTATGATCACAATTTGGAGTATGTTACATTATACAAAACATATGTTATACTCATTATAATCTAGACAATTAGCTACTGAGTTATTAGTACGTATACTCAATGTAATATCAAAACAATAATCTAACGGGCTACTCGCTACCGGTGTGGGAATGGGCTACTACGGCTCGGGACTGTATCGCACATCCCACTGCCAAAAATAGTATGCCTCTTTTAAAAACCAATTTAAACCCTGTGACTTGTTAAATGTTGTGCACGTACCACCAACTGCTTTTAACTCTTGTTTTCTTATGCAGTCTACTTTTAACACCGCACCTGTTCTGTTGGCTTTGCAGGCAGTCTACGTTCACTCATCGTGAATCGCACGAGGAGTGGTCTGCTCTCCCCTGAAGTCCTGTCGACAATGGAACGGGTACGCGACCTCGCCAACCGAACTGCAGAACTCGGCGTGCGGAGTTTACCCGTGACCAGCGCTGAGTATTACGCCGGTGACTATAGCATGCACAGCTGATTACTATGGCATGCACAGCTGATTACTATGGCATGCACAGCTGATCACTATGGCATGCACAGTTGATTACTATGACATGCACAGCTGATTACTATGGCATGCACAGCTGATCACTATGGCGTGCACAGCTGATTACTATGGCATGCACAGCTGATTACTATGGCATGCACAGCTGATCACTATGGCGTGCACAGCTGATTACTATGGTATGCACAGCTGATTACTATGGCGTGCACAGCTGATTACTATGGCGTGCACAGCTGATTACTATGGCATGCACAGCTGATTACTATGGCATGCACAGCTGATTACTATACAGTTTCCTTGTTATCTGTTGATATACATTAGCTGGAAATGAGTACTTGTGTACCCAAATATATGATAAATAGGTTGTAACAATTTCATCATAAATTAATTATTGTTTTATTATATATAATTTTACAAATGTTTTTTTATAATACATCATAATTTACATATCATTTATATTTTAAAGAATAATAATAATTAATCGTTAAATTTGTTGAATAAATGGCAATCAGAAGTTTCTCTATGAATTTATTCAAAATATGTAGCATAACCTGTATATTGCAGTTTTATCAAGTTGAAGACTAAAAGTCTTATTTCAGTTGTTTTTTCTCATTTAGGTTTATTTTCAATAAAATAGTGTGCGTTATAGTAATCTTAATAGTAAACAATAATTTCTAAATCATACATTGTGCATAGGATATATTCGGAAACATCTAACACACGATATAACGTACACAGTACATTATATGGACAATATAAAAGAATATAAACAAGATACTGCGGAATTGGATATTAGAAAATGAAAAGAGCGTATCATTCTGGAAATCAAAACACTATAGTCACTATTATAATAAATATATTGAGTATTATGAAGATCTATGTTTGAAATCTACTTTCCAATTCACGTGGATTGCATTTTTTCTATCCTTTTTTTTAGATTTTGCCCCCCTGGTCTCTGGTAATTTATGGGTTGGCCTGCTGCCGTTGAAACGACTCCAAGGGTTGGAGGATCCCAGTGGTCCGCATGCACGGATCGAATTGGTTGAGAAAGAGGACCTAACGGAAGCTGACAGCGATGCTTGTCTGTCTCAACTACTTGGAACCAATGGGTGAGTGGAGCCGATGCTTTGTTCCAATTTCATCTGAGTTAGTGTAACGTTGCTCGAACTTTAAGTCTTATACTAATTTCTTTTTATTGAAACACACTTATCTTAGAGTGGAATAATATCATTCACACTTATCATGTTGAATAAATAAATGTGTTTTTACTCGAAACTTTAGGCACGTCAAATAGAGTTCAAAACCAGTAGAAGCACGTACTGTAAATCCACTTGATCAGTTAAATCTGTATCCACTATATTTGAAGTTGAATGCACGAAATGAGAAGCACCAGGTGACTTTGAGGACAGTTTTCAGGGAGTTTTATACATTGAGTTAAGATTGGTCGCACTAATTCATCAATTATTTAGTCCAGTATTTTTATGTAGAATTAAATAAAATCTTTAATTTTTCAGTTTGCATTATGTGCATGCTTTTAAAATAGTATTTGTATAGTTTCCCTTTTTCATTCAGGCTTCAATATTGATAAATTTAAAAACACTACTTAGCTGTAAGTCTTACTTAATACTCAGCTCTCATTCGTACACCAAACTTTACAAAATACTAAACTTGATTATTATTATAGTATATTTGTAAATTGCACAACTATTAATTATTTTTGTTTTAAAAAAATGATCGGAAGTTTCAAGGTTGAAGATTACGATCGTCGTAACTGTATATATTGTCGATACACATAGAGACTACATTATTATTATTATATATCTGTAATTGACTATAGTATTTAATACTGCAAGATATGTTTAGATATATATATATATACATTTACACACAGTACGCCCTCCGTCTAAAATGAGAAAAGGTAAATTGACTCTGAATTATTCATTAAAGAAAGCCGACCATTCAACTTCTGCTGTGCATGGACATAGTGATGGATATATAGAACTGAAGATGATTATGACAACTTTCTACCCGAATGAACATGTCCGCAGCTGCTGAGGCTGCTGTCGGTAGAAATTTCCAGTTTCTGTGATACATTATTTACTTTCAGTTGTAGTTTGCTTTTTTCCTCATTTTATCAGTTAAGAATCTATTTTTGTTTTACAATCATATATATATATATACAGTCAATTGCATTAATAATATATTCATGCATAGGTGACTCTGCGTAGGAGTCGACGCAATTAGTATAATTAACAAATTAAACACACTAATATATTTTAATCAATTTTAAATAACTAGTTCAGTAAATCATTAGTCAATTATAATAAACGAAAATATATTCAAAAGAGTGACTTTTAAGTATTCAGCGCGAATGTATAAAAAATCAATATAATTAATATTACGCCAAACCTTAACAATTTCAAAACAATTAAAGAGCAAAAGGCATTTACTGAAATTTAAGCATTCATGCATGACGTATACGTACAACCTATGGTTTACGACGTATAAAACAAAAGGCGCAAAATAAAACCCTTTCCCTTTTCTGAGGAGATAATTTCCGATAGTTCCCGCGGTTAGATCTTTTCTGCGTTTATTGCGCTCTCTTGATCATTATAGTTGTTAAATTGTTGTAACAGAATAAAAAAACATTTATTTTTGAAAAGAATGGAATAAATTGTCGTATTATGAATATATTTAATATTTACTTACTGAGTATAGGCTATCTTGTCTTCAACCCGAATTAAATATGTATTTATACCAGGAACTTTACTGACAGATATTCAGAGCATTATAAATGAAAAGTTTTATGCAATTATCAAAAAGAGTGAGTCAGTGTATTATTTTTGTGATATATTTTTTTACAATATTATTTATGCTTTATTGTGTATTTTAAAGACGTTCCTTAATTATACTGGAATCAAATTTATAATTTGAAACGTTTAAAATTGAATTATTAATTTATAATATGTTTCTAAAGTAATGGTTTAATACCATAGATATAGGATTTATTTATTGATTCATTCATTTATCCGATCTCTATGATCAATACGCAATTTGTTCATAATATTAAAATGTGTTTTTGGTTGAATTTAAATATTGCGACACAATTTCGTTTAGAACTAGTTATAACTAATATGTTTTGTGTTGTGTATTGTGTATTGTGCTATTTCTAACTCATCTATCACAAAATGAATAATAAGTGTTTTCTAATATTATAACACAACCTTTGCGTCATTTCGGATACACGTTAGACTCGCAAAACAATGGGTGCCTTCGTTGCTCAGTTATTATAAGAGCAACTTTGTCTTGTAGACCAGGGGTGGGTGGATACTTCAATTCTTTCCGAAGGCTTATAAGAAGCTTGTTTTTGTAGATTGTAATTTTTTGATTTTATAAAAAAATAATTCCAATTAAATTTAGGCTCATCCAATTTTAAAATCTTTAAAGTTTAGCATAATTAACAGAAATTGTCATTTCTCCTTGCAAGGGCGAATTTATTGGGGGGGGGGGGTTCAGTTAAAGAAGGGCATTTCGAAAAATTTGATAGTTTTCAAACTGTAATGTGTAACTGCAAAATGTACAATAACTGCGCATAAGCAAAAGGAGAAGGCAACTCCTGCAATGTGTTTAAAAAGGAGTTGTGTATTCATTAAATCGCAAAATATTACTTTATATTATTAC
This sequence comes from Coelogynopora nodosa, assembly GCA_034780555.1. NCBI lineage: Eukaryota > Metazoa > Platyhelminthes > Proseriata > Coelogynoporidae > Coelogynopora > Coelogynopora nodosa. The sequence continues at coordinate 18,146 of JAUZND010040833.1, forward strand.
TTCGGCTAATTATTACCTTCGGCTAATATGTTTACGTGTGCACTACGGCATTATAACTACTTAATGACATCTACATGAACAAATATAGAGTAGAGGCTAAAATAGGTATATTACAAGAAAAGTGTTAAATTAGATGATATATTTTTTAATAGTTATAAATTAATTAAGTGTTATTTAAGCAAAGAAAGGAATTTTTGAGGAATTATGTATATTAAAAAAAAAGCTGCCCTCAGAGAGAATTGAACTCTCGACCCCTGGTTTACTAGACCAGTGCTCTAGCCACTGAGCTATGAGGGCTGTTGTTGTCCATCAGATCACAATTAGAAGTGTGCTGATTTACTTGCGAGTATTGTGTTTGACAGTAATAGTAGTAAAATGATTGTCTGTATTATTTTCGTAGTTTATAATTATAATAATTACCAATTGGTTGCCCTCAGTATTTTCTATTTATATATAAAAAACTTCAAAAAAATTGATATCAAATAACTTCAATAGGTACTTAACTTTCAAAGTGGTAACTTTTTTGTATAAAATTTAATTGTTTATTTTGTAATTTTAGGTTAATGAATTGTTATATTATATTTTATCATGACATTAATCTCGCATTACTTTACATATTTTTTAATGATTAAAGATGATTCTATGTTACTTATAAAGTTACCTACTTAGAAAAACATAATGTGACCTACGTAACAACATAATGTGACCTACTTAGAACAACATAATGTGACCTATATAATGTGACCTACTTAGAAAAACATAATGTGACCTACGTAACAACATAATGTGACCTACTTAGTACAACATAATGTGACCTATATAATGTGGCCTACTTAGAAAAACATAATGTGACCTACTTAGAACAACATAATGTGACCTACTTAGAACAACATAATGTGAACTATTATTTTATATGCGGAACATAGGCTACGCTTTAACAAGTGGTCCCCAATTGGTAATTCTTTTGTTTTGAATATCAACAATTAAAAAACCCTATGAAACAGCATTTTTTACATACATAATAAACAAAAAATTATAAAGTAATTGGACCATTCTACTCTATAATTTTTAAACATTAATTAGTATACATAAATGTTTGCAGACATGAAATATGTCATGCTGCAGCATGCATAACTGTTATATATGAAGCAGATTATATTCCGAAGTTCGTAATTGGATAATTTTACATTTTTAGAAATGTTAGATCTTTTTTTATGTTAGAGGATACTGATTTTGAAGTTAATTAAATTTCTATGAAAATAAAATATATTACATTTAGGATATAACTTGCTTTTTCTGTAATTGGTTGAATCGTAATATGTGAATTAAATCAAAGTAATTGAAATAAATATAGATATATAACTATTGAGTAACCTTGCGGATGCAGTGCTATAGAAATGGTCACTATAATGTATAAAGAGGATGCGAGGGAGTGAATTTCACTAATTAGTGTGTATAATCATATTTTGTTTGACTTCATTTTTATAGATACAGTGTTTTGCAACAATTTGCTTTCATTATCGAATTTGCGATATTTGCTACATTTGAACATCTGCTACATGTTCAAAACTTGGTGTTTTAAAAATTATAGAATCGATCGAATGGCTCGAAATTTCCACCATTTCAATGCTGTTAATTCATTTGTAATACTGAACAAAATTATTATCAGAGGCGGGATATAGGTGGCCATTACTGTGATTATATTATATTATGTCAGGCTCGGTTGCAGAAATTTTCATTGTGGAGACTGAGATACTCTCAACAATATAATAGTATTTTTTATTAGCAAAATTAGTTGGACAAAAAGTATGTTGCCTGTACTAACAATTAGCTTAGTATAAGTAAAAATTGTTTGTTGGAAATATACTGCCTAAATATCGTATTTGAAACAAATTTGTAAAGTTCAATGACAGTAACTAGAGTACTAAAAGTTTAAAGGCATTTTATTTTAAGAACAGTCTTCTGGGAACAGAGTTAATTAACCAATATTCAAAATTTTTGTGGATGTGGGTGTCAGCTTTCAGTGGAAATGCATTAGCACAAGTCCTACCATCCCTTCATCACACATTGAACTCGTGGCAGTGCTGACGATTTCATTGCGACCTTTGACAACAAGCGTTCCACCTCCGCGTTGTTGTAATCGGTAATACGTGGAGGATTCGCAGCAACATTCTGATATTTGAAAATATCTGTTGTATGTCTCGAACTCTATAATAGGAGAAAATCGACAATATTTTACGCGTAAAAATATTGTAAGCAATATTTTAATCACGCCAAATCTTTACGCAATCATGAATTTACTCAAACAAGTTTTTATTCTTAATTCCGCGAGATTTTATGCGGAAATATTTCTTTACTAATAAGAATTCACTAAAATACGACTTTTGCGTTGTCAACATTTATTTTACTTCAACCAGTTATAACTTTAAACACTTTTTGAATTTACTAAATTGATGAAAATTTTATAAAATCATATTTAGTAATTCCTCGCCATGTACAGCTTTGACAAAAATATTGTTCCCGTCTACCAATCACAAGAAAATAACATACTGATATCCAAAATTGTAAATATTTTGTGCAAACAAAATTAATTACAAAAAAAACTCCATTACATGTTTATAGTTATGGAGGGGAGTGGGTGATAGTCACATTATGCGCCTGAAGTCTACTTTTTGTAACAATAATGATTTTTAAAAGATGTAATATTGTGATGAAGTTTTACAATAAATGCAATCAATTTGTTGTAACGGATTGTACAACAGATTAGAACACTCGCAAGTAAATCAGCACACTCCAAATTGTGATCTGCTCAGAGCCAATAGCCCTCATAGCTCAGTGGCTAGAGCACTGGTCTAGTAAACCAGGGGTCGAGAGTTCAATTCTCTCTGAGGGC
>JAUZND010040844.1:0-21037 GCA_034780555.1 Coelogynopora nodosa
GTGAATTTTCCCTGACATTTTTTTACAAATCACAAAATCCCTGACATTTTTGAGCATTTGAAAATTCCAGAAATTCCAGAAATTCTTTGACGCGCGGGCACCCTTAGCATACAAAGATGGTGAACCGAAGCCATATGGAGTGCAAACTTATTTTTGATCAAACCAAGAAATAGAATTCAAGGATCGAATATTGGAATTATCTAGAAGTGGTTTTCCCATCGGTATAGATGAAATGCTACAAGCCGAGTATTATTATGCCTTTAAACTTCGTCGAAGAAAAGAAGGTGGACCAATTCCCGCGTCATGGTCTAAGTGTGAGAAACTGTCGTATGATTGGTGGCATATATTTAGAAAAAGACACCCAGATGTTTCTCTTCGCGTTGCCGAGAACTTGTCTGCCGCAAGAGCTCAGGCTTTCAACCCAGAAAGAATCTTTTTACAGACATTCAGTTGCAAAGTGAAGAGTGGGGTATTTTTAATAACCTCCCAAACTTAATTTACAATTGTGAATCAATTGACTATTTATTTTATATACATGTTTTGTCCTTTATATTAAGACTATCATTATGTCTATGTTTTACATTTTTCGTGGAAATTATACACACTTACAATGGATAACATGTTTTATTTTCATTTTAAGCAATATTTACCATTAAATTTCTTAGTATTACACACTAAAATAAAAAATGTCGAACCCATCCCAACACTGTCGAACCCACCCCAACTGTTCAGCCAAAGTTACTAGGTATTGGGTCATTCTTTTATCATAATACATTTTTTTAAATTTAATTATATCATAGAAATTACATGGGGGAATATATTAATGATATATTTTCAACATCAACTATGTTACCTCACGTGTCATACAGTTTTCTCAGGAAAAGTGTCGAACCCACTCCAGTTTACCCTAATAGATTTTCAAACATGATTTTAGGCTCGTAGCGCCGTACAAATCAAGTACTACAAATCTATTATTGAATACTATTATTATAATCGATAAATTCATAATAATTCAAAATTATCCATATCAGTAAAAGCGATGTCAGATCAGAATTGGTAAGGACTTCTTGATTTTTGAAAAATTCCTCCTGGGCAACCAGATGCAGCAGCAGGCCATCATAAATGCAATTAACGCAAATATTCCGTCTAGAATGAATGATCTCAGTATCAATCCCTTGGAACTCGAAAATCTAAGTGATGATTTCCGCACAAATAATCTGAAAAACATCATTCCTTCAATACTTGAAAACGCAAGTGATTATATTTTTTAAGAATTATATGCTCAGACTTTGCCAATATAAAAAAGAACTATTAAAGAAATGAACGAAGCAGAGGCACAGTCTATCCCGAAATCAACTAACTTTTCAACTAAAGGAGGATTAAAATTAGGATAAAAATTGTCTACGGATATTGAAATAATACCAGTTAACTACCTTTCTCAGTATTTTCGCTATTACTATTATTCTTTAAAAAACAAAGAAGGATCCCACTATTCCCCGAACAGTCTTATCGGAATACGGGCGGCCATTCAAAGTGTGTCATGCCGTTAACAGAGGCATCAACATTATTTCCCTTAAAGTGGATAAAAAATTGACAAAAAACCAAAGGTAGTTCTGACAACCAAAATTATCAAGAATCAATTTATGTCACGGATCGCGGGTATTTTGAATTAACCCTCTAGTTCACGGGTACTTTCAAGGGATGCACGTTCAACATAAACAAATTATAGATATCATCCGTATTGAAATGACTGATATATGTTTATGTTATAATTGTATCATGTGTTTTTCTTAATATCTTGTTAGGTTGATTTTTGTCATACATAAATGTCATCATTCATGAATCGAAAAATTTCAATTATATACGTTAATTAGTCCAGACTGACTAATATTATGATTTAAGGTCAGTTTCTGATACACAAAGGGTAACTTCCTATATGTTCGTAATATATTTATATGCTCTAAAAGGCTCTGTTTACAAGTTATTATCTAGTTTCGGTTTATAATCCGCCATATTGGAATTTGGGCCATAGAAATCATTAGAATGACTAATATTATGATTTAAGGTCATTTTCTGACACACAAAGGGTGACTTCCTATATGTTCTAGTTCATAATACATTTATATGTTCTAAAATAGTTCCTTCTTATGATAATAGTGAACTAAATGCTGATTGAACGTCCATATTTTGATGACGTCACCAATCAATGTTTGCACGGAAATAGAAAACTGACAACATTGTTTTTCGAAAACTACATATTATAAAAACCTTTTAAAAATGTATGTCGCTTGCTTCTTTCAGAAAAATGTGAAGCGGCGAACAATAAGTGACCCTTTGGCTCCCATACTATAATCGCTAATCAATGATTTTTTTCAAATATCATTGTTATACAACTATTTGAATTTTCGATAGTAACAATAACACATACCTATATACCAATAGGGATCAACTATAAATATATGTATTGAATATTGCCATAGTTTTCCATACATTATAATCTGGTTATAACAAGCTCAATTATAACAAGAACTTGCTTATAACAAGCCATTTGGGTGGTCCCGGCAAAACATGTAGGTATATAAAAACACTATATTAGCCTCAGTTATTACAAGTATGGTTATAACACGAACTTGCTTATTACCATAAGATTTGTTTGGTCCTTACACATAATTACTCCTCTTATAACAAGTAAACCTAATTTTTATTGTACATAATGTATAGCTACAGAGCTTGCCTTTGGCAAAAACGAGAACGATATGCTGAACTTTTCATCTGCTGTTTTAAATCAGAAAAAAATAAGTGTATTTTTTCATCCATCTCAGTGATCCTATTTTGACCCTACACTTATCTTACTATACGTATATACAGAGATATGTATCTAACATCATTTTTTAAGTAATTTTATGACATTTTCTATTTCATACATTCACACATATGTATATAATTATCAAGCAACATACTGGTCATTTTTTATTGCTACGTATATTAATTACATTACTACGCAATAGTACTTAACATTACATCAATTTTGGGGTTCCTTAGATATAACAAGCATTGGTTATAAAGAAAATTTTTACAGTTCCTTCAATCTTGTTATAACCATAGTATACTGTACCAGTCCTATCTTTATTGAAATTAATACAAAGTAACATTTATTTTTAAGTAAAGATTGAATATATCATATTTATATATTAGGTGCTTATAACCTAACATAAAATAAATATGCTTAATTACTAATGCCATACGTAATTAAATACTGTTTTACAAAATTCAGCGGTAGTTCTATATATAATAGATAAAATATCATTTCCGGAAATATATTTTCCATACTTTTTTAAAATTATATATATGTTAGATCTACTTATAAAAGAAAGAGAAATTAAGTTTCAACTTGATACATCAATTAGAGAAGTCATAAATGACCGATGGTTTGCACAATGCAACCGAATTATATTCTGTTCGTTTTATCCATAAATAATTGTAAGCTGGTTTTGTTAACCAGTCTTTTTTTTTAAACTCGCAAATGCCATATTGTATAAACTTAGAAAATAAAGTGTAGCATCTTTAATATAATACATAAAGTTTAATAAGATAAATTTAAATTATTATACAATGTTTATAAAAGTTAATTATGTTAATTAAAGTATGTATTACACTATCTATGCTATATGTTAGTTATAATACAATACTTGTGGAGTTTGGTTGAATTATTTAGGATGAACAAAATTGTTTAAAAGACCACTAATACAAAGAAACATTTCAAATATCTCTAGTTTATATAATTTAGATTAATCAAAACTAAGATTTTTTTATTATGATAACAATATGCTGTTAATTTTTAATATCTAATATTTTAAAAACATACAATAGGTACTTTCTGATCGTTAAAGAAATTTATACAAATGCAAAATTTATTTTTAATACTAAAAATGAAATATAATACATTTAATAAGGAAGATACTATTCTTTACAATAAAAAAATAAACTTAATAAACTTGAAGCTTTTAGTAAAAAAAGAAGAGTAAGCAATATCACTTTATTCAACAGATGCAGTTTGTAATCATACCTAGCACAATACAGTTTCTAAATAAATGAGCAAGTTTTCTTGCCTTTTAAATATAATTATGATTTTTTTAAATAAATTTAACAATTTGAAATTCGCTAATTTTTCCCTGGAATCAGTAAATAATATAAAAATATTCACAGCGAAAATATTCCCTGCGAATTTCCGATTATTCCAAATTCCCTGAGATTTTCATCAGATTTCCTTGAGTCATACAAACCCAGTCAATGAGTTATCAAATCGTTTATCAAAATCATCAACTGTTTGATAATTTTGTTATAATTACATTGTGTATTAGAATAGTTAAGAACTTTTCTTTATATCAGATGCTTATTTTTTATGGTAAATTTATTGTATGTGTGGATTTACATTACATCGATATCATATTGTATTTAAAACAATTAATGAGTAGAGATTTTTTTTTAAAAACCTTTTTTCCTCGAGCCATACCATTGAGAAACTCACTCAAAATAAATGACAAAAGTTTATATTTCGCTATATAGTATTATAATATTTATCCATTAATATTTTTATTTGTATTATAATATCATTGGTTAGCTATTTATACTAAGCGCTTAAAAAACCAACGATTATTAATTTACAAATTATTCTGCAACATGTCGCGGTTAATCATTTAATAATTTCACTTACTGTCTGCTTCACTTCAGGATTTATAAACTTACTATTTAGTAATCTAAATAATGATATACTATAAAAATCAAGGCATCAAAATAATGTAAACCAAATACCTAAATCTGCTGAGAGAAGTGTGATTTCATATTCTAATTCAACTACACGCCCTTCGGAAAGATCCAAACTAAAACAAAGGTTGAAATAATATTACTCCATTTAAAATTTAAATTATAAATATTCATTAAATTTATCGAGATATCATTTTAAATAAATATATGACAAAACCACAGTATTTATATTTTTAAAAAACACATTTAAACAACATTAAGTATTCTAGATTATTTAAAGTAACATAAAAAATGGGTAAATTTAGCCATAATTCAATAAAAATATTATATTATTTATTACATGTAAACAAAACCATTTTAAAACTTTAATGTTTGAAAAATTTTATATACGTACTTTCTCTTTGTCTCATCGTGTGCTCCGATTGAATTATTTATTTTTGTATTCAAAGATTCTAATTCCGATATCATACCAGTCTTTTCGTTCTGAAATGAAATTTCAAGTTGTTCAGATTTTATTTTTATTTCCCCAAAAGAATTTCTCAGTGAAATCAGTTCATCCATTTGCTTCATGCTCTTCTCTTGTTCTTCTAACAAACTCTTTTGGCCTTCTTCTAACTTACGAAGCAATTCTCCATGCACTTGTCTTTCAGTTTCCAAAATCATCCGAGAATTTTGTAAATCAAACTCTAGACATTGCACACGTTCATTTGCGGAACAGATACCTTTTGCAGATACATTATTTTCATCAGATAAGTCACTTATTCTTTTCTAAAAATAAGTTTTAAAAAGCAAAACAGTAAATGTTATTGAACGTGTGCCATTTAATAATAATATTAAACTACTCCATAACTATAGTATATACAGTATACAGTGTATATATTTCAACTTACAACCAAATCAGAAAAATGGCGTTTACATTATTAAAACAGAGATTTTTCATAAAAAATATATACAAAATATAAGTTACAATAAAATTGAACTAAACGTTACATTATAATTTAAATAAAATCCTTATATCCGTTTCATTCAAAAAAATATTACACTAATTTAAATATTAAAAAATTATCAAACAAGCATCGCAAAATTCAACATTATGTTAGTATTTGGACTACAAGGTTTTATTTTTTAAACAAGCATGTCAGATTTTGTTATTTTTCGAACTTATATTTTTAATATTTGAATTGCATGAAAAAAAATTATTTTCTCAATTTTTTCAAGACGTTAAAAAGTGTATACGCCATGCGCATATTGACGACCAAGTCTCAGTTTCAGATTTTTTTGAGCAATTCTCATAAGTTAGCATAATCATGAAATTTTGTACTAAGCATATAAAGGGATGTAATAGTAAAATGGTGAAAAAACCGGAAATGTCCAAATGGGGGTCCAGGTGGTCCGAAAAATTTTCTGTTTTTATGCGCATGAAATGAAATATGAAATGAAGCGCTATTGTATAGTCAAATATGCACGAAATATGTGAATACACTTAAGAAACAACCAACTGACTAACAACAACCTTTGAAAAAACACGTTTTATAATATACTGGATACTTGTAATTAAAAGTAATAAACACAGATAAAATATCAACTGAAATATAAAAAATCGGTATTTTAGGTACCCCCCCCCCTAACCCCCATTTTTATTGCATAATTTTGCGAATCTCGAAACTCAATAAAATCAAATAAGCCGGAAAAATCACATCCCTGCATATAGCGTTGAGATACGGAATATTTATAATAAAACTTAGCACTGTACTTAGGAAAGACAGCTTCGGATTACGACCCCTGATATCGTTTGGACAAGGTGTTGATGGGAATGTTTCCGTTTCATGCCTGAGTATTCTCTAAAGTAAATGGACATAATAGATATTTCTTTTTGTAAATTGTCCCGTAGTATTAATGTTGTTATATGGGCTTTGGGCGAATTCAACTTACATTATTTTTATTTTTTTGTGTTCAAATTGATTTGGATTTCCAAAGTCTTCGATATTTCATTCCCTGTTCCTCGTTTGACAGTTCTTATTTATTGATACTTAGTCTCATAAAAAGCAATGACACAAATTTTCATTTTCAGTGTGTCTTAATTGATTAGCAGACATTAATAGAAAAAAGAACTAGCCTACAATCAATTAAAAATAATGAAAGAGAATACACCTATTGCACAATGCACAAGTAATGATCTTCTAAAAATATAACAATCATTCGAGTAGGGTGTTATTATATTATAAGCGTGTAAATAAGTTAACTAATAAGTTTTAAAATTTGTGAGCGAAAAAACCCCATGTAAATCTCTTTTTTTTACCTAAACATCTAAACTAAATATTACCTCAAAAACGTTCACGTTTTTCTCATAATCATCTGATTTTCTTTGAAGATTTGTAGTGCATTCCGTTAGAGAAAGCCGTAAATCCTCTGTAAGCAAACACAACATAAAATAAAAAATATAATTCTATAATTATTATTGACTTTTTACCAAATTCAAAGACTTTTGGGTGTACAGAATTATTTAACCTATAGTTAACCATTTTGACTTTTTAACCTTAAAGTTACAGGAAAATACAGCTTTTTAGTTTTAATGCATACCGTGAGCGCAATGATACTTTAGAATTATATTTTAGTAGTAACAGTGTTTTATGCTTCCACTCCTGCTATAGTAGTTAAGACTTTGTTTTTTGTCTTTAACTAATTATTGTATTATATAGTCTATTATAATACAGTGTAGTGTCTAGTAATATCATTCATTCTAGTAGTTTATAGATTTATCGTTGTAACTTTTTTTATTAATTAAATAATATCAAATTGAAGCCTGAATTCATCAAAAATATACATAATATAACATTTTCAACAATTTCCTTAAATTCAAATCTCAACCCAAAATTCAAATTTTGCACATTTTCGTCACAAACACTTTGCATAAATAATTTATAATCTAGTTTAACTATTGTTTTACATTAACAGTTTTAGCTAAATAAATATATATCCATCAATTTATTCGTCTATTTTAATTTCAAGACCATTTCAAAAACTATTGGAAATTTAATTAACCCATTCAAATGACTGCATCATTATATTAAATATATATCTATATTTCTGTAAAAGTTATGCAGCTATGAGAAGTTACAAAAAAGTTAAAAAAACGACCAGTCTGTTAAGAGATCCGTATTTTTTAAATCTGCGTATTTTTATAGGCCGTATTTCGAACTTATTACGTACAACTTAAAGTTCCATGTATCGGACCTAGCGAGTCTGTATTTAATACCGAATTATGTATTACATAAAAGTTGCGAGTCAGCATTTTGGACGCTTTCCATATGTCCGACTTTATGATTCCTTATTCAGTACCACATAATTACTTATATTGAAAGGGTCCGTGAGAGGGTCCATCAACCCGATTATAGTTTTTTAACGAATTGTCTATTTTAAGTTTATCATTTAATACGATCTTCAATTTTTTTAATTTACTTGAACATTGACAAACTTTACAATTTTATATAATTAAACAAGTAATGTGAAGATAATTCTATTGAAACTGTGATAAAAATCTACAAAAATATATACATAGCCTAATAAGAAAAGATTAATACAACTGACAATACTAAATGATTACAATATATAAAACTACAAAATTGAATGATTAGTACTCAAGAAAGCAAATCAAGTTTAGCATAAATTAATGATATAATGTTAAAACAGAACGATATATTATAATAATAAGTTTAACAGCAGTGCAAATTATAACAGAACATTTTTTAATTAAATCTAAAAATACGTTTACCTTAACAATTATTTTCACCATTTTATATCTCAAATAAGATGAAGCATCAAACTCAATTTATTAAAAAATCATCATCTTTTAACAAAATATTAAAATATTGAAAAATCTAAACAATTTCAAAATCATATAATGTAAGCTGCATTTTGTTGGTGCCAATTATTTAAAAACCTTATAGATCGTATCAAGTTTATTTGGAAAATGTATTCTAGTGGATAAAATAGAATTATTATAGACAATAAAATATGAACTACAGAAAAATAATTATAATGAAAATGCCCCAAAATAAATAATTATTATAGGCATTATACAAATAATTAAATAGATAATATAAGCCACTCAAGATTATAATTACTTAAGTGACAGGAGTCCGTCAATGTTTTAAAAAATAAAGTTGAATTAAGTTGACCAGTTGAATTAAAATTAATAATATTAATTAATTTAAAGATGAGTTTGCCTAATTTACAAAAAACATATAATGTATACATTCCTAGTTGAACTAAAAAAATGCTTCCTTGTTTCTCAATGTATTTGCGGAACACTTTGAAAGATTTGGAATAGTTATGGAACAAAATAATATTTAATATATTGCGTGGAATTATAAATATTAATTATTATTATAAACTTCAGACACGTATACTTACTGCTCCGCGCTGTTTTCACATATTTTATCTATATGGACATAATTGTATATATAACTATCTATATTATAATAAACATAACCAGCATGTCAACAATATCCAAATATTTATTAATAAATCAACACTAAAAAAATAATTATATTATCAAGTAACAAAGTAAAAAAAAATTATTATAAATTTTGTAAATTTTAAAGATTTTTTTTACAACTATTGACATCAAAGTTTTAGGAATTTTACATTTTTAACCAAAGTTTAGAAAAAAAATATGATTTTTTCACTTTTGATGAAATTTTAGGAATTTTCGGATAAATCACAGGGCTGGTGTTAATTTAAAAAATCTCATAAAATCCCGAACCTTATGACATTTAAACAGAACAACCATTTTTTAAAACTTTTGAAGACAGTAATAGTTCTCAAAAAATGATAAACCTTTTTCAAGAGCATACAAATCCATATTATTATAAGCATAAATATTATACGTATTATACATATTATACATACGTATTATACATATTATACATATCATACATATTATAAGCATACATATTATTATAAGTAGATTTAAAGGTTCAAAAATATAAAAAACGATTAAATAAATTATTTAATAACAATGCGAAATTATCAAAAAAAAGTAAACAAAAGATTTCTCACTAATTTCACGATTTAAATCAGCGACGAATGATTCTTTTATTCGTAGAGTAGAATCTTTTTCGTACATTTTCTTTTCAAGTTCATTAGCTTGACAAACGTAGCGTTCATTCTAAATTGCAAAATATAAATAATTACCAATTTAGTAAAAAAAAAAAACATTCTAAATTTAAAATAACTATACCTCCCGTTGTAGACTGCTTATTTCACAATTGTGACGAATTTCCATAGTTTTGAGTGAAAGCGAATTTGATACTCCTAAAAGTAGGTTAGTTAACGAAATGTTTATTAAAAATTATAATCAAACTCATTATATTATTTCAATAATAGATATATATATATATATAATATAAATAACTAATATAAAAAAAACATAAAAACGATATTGAAATAATAAAACAAACACTAAAACATTATTACTAGTGAAAAATAAGTTATTATAGTGACAAAAGGTTATATATTACTAAAATAATCTACCATCGTGTTATATTTAAAGTTTCCACCATATCTGAAAGTTCAGATATAATCTGAACCGCAGATATAAATGTGAAGAGTCTCTAATGTTATTAACCCATTAACTCCTAGTGTGACCATGTGGTCACGTAAAAGTATTGTTTTTGCAACGTTTATATTTTATACTAATATACATAATCAATGAGAAATATTAAGTAATTACTAATAAGTAATATATATTGTTTTAATTAATTGTTTTGTTTTAATTATATCTACTTCCTATAATTTTCACTAAATTTTTAAAATTTTACATAATGGCATCATCGTCAAAACGGTAAGTCACACATTTCAATAGTACTGTAGAGTAATATAACAATATCGTTTTTATCTAAGACTGGTATATTATTTTAAAATCAACCTACAGTAGATGCTAACACAAGTTACTTTAATTATTTATATTTCGTTTTAAATTTATTTTATTTTAAATATTGTGTTACCACATGGTCACACTAGGGGTTTAGGCAGTCGAAATTTGGAAATTATAAATGTATATTTTCTTTATGTCTATTATGTGATAATTCAAATGAACTAATAGTTATAACTCATTATGAATAGTAAATTAAACTAATATGCCCTTATTTTAGTTATACTAGAGTATACGGCAGTAATAGAGGTGACGATTTTTGTACAAATTGTAAAAAAATAATTGAAATATAAATATTAATGGACTATAAAAAATGAATAAATAATAAAATATATTTTGTGTAGATATTTTTTTATTAAAAAAAATTAAAATATTATGGACCCAAGTGGGAATCGAACCCGGGTCGCGCTAACGGACGGCAAACGTCTTACCCACTCGGCTACTGGGTGACTTGATAACTCAGAGTTTAGGTATGGTAGTTATATCAACCGCGTTGAAGTCGAACGCTAAACCGCTACACCAGACTACCATCTGTTTTCGATAGTGACTTATTTATAAAATAGTAATGTACCTATTTTACTACATACAAAAGTTAATTCATATTTTAAGAGTATTATTTTTTATAAACATTTTTTATATGTATATGTTTATGTCTGTTTTATTTTTCAGACCCCGATTATACACGCTGGACGAAGTTGTCGCGATGATAGAAGAGGATTCAGTTGATGATGTTCGAGCAGTATATATTGAACCCCCGGACGCCCACAATTTGACAGATGAAGACTCCGACGAAGATGATGGAGCAAACATCAATAGATTATCTGGTCGCCAGTTACAGGCAAATGCTCAAATTGTATATGCTACAGAAAATCAAGAAAATGCCGATGAAAATGAAGATAGTAACATTGAAGTACAAGAAATTGATGAGAATTTAGAAGCTGTAACATTATGTTTGAAGAAAAAATTAAATAATATGAAATGGCGTAATGCTAAGGACAATTTTCCAAATGTTCCATTTTTCCCTGAAGGTAGTTATGAACGATACCGTGATTTTTCGGCTGTGGAGTTGTTTGAATTATTCTTCACAGATGAACTTTTTGATATCATATTGGTAGAGACGCATCGTTATGCTACTTCAAAAAATGCTTCAGGTCTAAACATAAGCAAGGTAGAATTAAAGGTATTCTTTGGTATCCTTATTCTCTCTGGATATTGTACGGTACCATCCAGAAATCTTTATTGGCAGGAAGCAAAAGATGTACGTTGTATCAGTGTGTACGAGAGTATGCGCAGAGATAGATTTGATACGATTATGCGCTACATCCATTTTGCAAATAACAATGAAATAGATTACGGTGATAAAATGTTCAAATTGCGTCCACTAATTTCACATCTCAATGCTCAATTTAGAAAGCACTTTGTACCCCAACAGCATTTGGGATTTGACGAAGCTATGATAAAATACTTTGGGTCGCACGGAAGCAAACAATTTATAGCTGGAAAACCGATACGCTTTGGCTACAAAGTTTGGTCCTTGAATACTCCAGATGGTTACCTAATTAGTTTTGAAATTTACCAGGGCAGATTTATTGGAAATCGTCCTCAGCAGTACGATAAACTAGTAGGAAAATGTGCAGCACCTCTTCTTCACTTTATTGACCAGCTACCTAATAAAGATTTGGGATTCTGTTTCTATTTTGATAACTTGTTTACTTCTCCGATGCTTTTGTTAGAACTGCATAGACGAGGGTATCGTGGAACAGGGACTATCAGAGAGAATCGAATCGCTAAGAGTTGTACTATATCTAGAAAAAAGGAATTGGAGAAACAAGAACGTGGCACATGTAAGTTTGCATCTGATTCAACGAATAACATGCTCATTGTCCATTGGAAAGACAGTAAAGTCGTCACCATAGCCTCAAATTGCCACTCTATCCAGCCAATTGGAACGTGTCAACGATTTTCGAAATCGGAACATACCAGAGTTGGGATAGACAGGCCTAATGTTGTACATCAATACAACAAATATATGGGAGGAACTGACCAAATGGACCAGAATGTCAATGCTTACCGCATTCATATACGTGGAAAAAAATGGTACTTTCCCATCTTCTCATGGTCCATTGATGTTGCACTGCAGAACGCATGGTCTCTGCACCGAAAGGCTGGGGGTACATTATCCGGCCTTGAATTTCGGAGAAGGGTTTCACTGGCATATCTGAATCTTGGCACGCCTGCTAAAAAATCTGGAAGGGCAACATCAAATGAAGATGGAACACGTGGTGGAGAAGCTCGCTTTGATGGATTCCGTCACTTTATTCAACCAACTAGTGAAAATAAGCGACGTCGTTGTGTGGGACAATTTTGCACTTCAGTAGTTCGAAGTGAATGTGCCAAATGTGATGTTGGTTTATGCATGTCATGCTTTTCCAGGTACCATACCAAGTAAAACTATTATTGTATTATCTTTTTATTGTAGTGATAATCACAAACATTTATATACAATATCCCGTGTGACAATCCAATAACATGATGTTTATATTACTACAGTTTTTAAATTATTATATTCAATACATGTGTACAAATAATTATGTACGCAAGTTCCTAGTGTGACCATATGGTCACGTATGCATATATATAATTATACAAGGTATATTAACAAAATACTTTATTTTTATTATAAAATAGCTCTATTACAATGGGAAATAAGAAAAAAATATATAAAAATCGGAAAAAAATTATTCCAGGAGTTAATGGGCTAGTTGTGTTTATATATATATTATCAACACAAATAAATAATAGGAATAAAATGTCTGTAGAATTACATTTCTGTTTTGGAAAAAACAACAAATCACCTCAAGTTAGAAATCTAATATAATTATAATTAAATATAATGCACTCTTATGGACTGAAGGTCTACATATAAATCTAAATATAAAATTTTAAAGAAGAAAAATGTATTTCCTCAGGAATTCAATTTGTTACGTATTATAAACAAAATAAAAACATTTTGCGATAGAATTAATATTTTTTTAAATATATATACATAGCATCAAAATTCTTTTAGTTTTTTATATCCAAAATTTCTCCACCTCCTCTAAATTTAGCGGTTGTACATGTTTATTATTTATAAATATTATGTTGTACACGTTACATCAATATCTCGCACATTTTTTTTTAACCGCGGGTGTTTATTTTAGTGGATAATTTATTTAAAATTTGGTAAATTACGTATTATATACATATTATTACATATTATTATATTAATTTTAATACCAGATGTAACTTAACAATATCACAAAACAATGTTTCGTCTTTTGTATTATTCGTAATTCTTGACAATATTTCATAATATGTTCTAATTCCGGTGTATATGAGTTTACTGTATAATAAGGCGTCAAATTTTTTTAATATAAACTGTTTTTTTCTTCTTTTATACGCAATAACGGATCCAATGGGATTCAGGAGGTTTTTGTCAATTTTTATTTACTTGTTTTAATCCTAAATCATAAAAGTATCTTAAAATACAATATACTTATATACGTGCATTACAAAAAAACATTTTATATAGCTTTTTCTTGACATCTAAGTTTATGCCGAAAATGTCGGTATAACAAAGAATTTTTTTTTAATGTTTTGATTTCCTAACATTTTAAACTACATTAGGTAAAAACTCCTGATCTAGAAGTTCAAATAATTCATAGATGATTATTTGATATCCCTTTAGATGCATTCTGAGCTATAAATCACAAAAATTTTCAGCGTTACATGCTGAGTGATATATTGTATGGAGGCTCAACTGAACGCCTCGCAATACGCAGCGGCAGATTGTTCCTCCTCCTCTCCTCTCCTCCCCTCAATAAAAACCTGTATCCGCTCCTGATACATGTTTATAAATTCATGACGAAGAAGACAATTTTGTCAATTACAAGAGATCACTCTAACCAGATTCACAAAATCGTGATTGTTATTATGTAATTTAATACAAAATATATTGTAGAAATTAAATGTTATACTTTCAATATTAAACTTATTATATAATACTAATAATTTCGTGACGGAGAAGACACCTTTACACATATTTAAGAATTCGACTATATCAAATATTTTAAAACGTTAACATGATAGCCAACCGATCATAAATAGTAGAAAATTGTCACAGAGATGAGACACAGGACATACTATGCAGAAAAAATATTTAATAACTGACCAATTATAGTAACTTTTACAAAAACTTAAATACAATATGTATAGGTATGTATTAGATAATGTTTAGTCATACATAATATGATTATTTAGTTTTACTGGAAAAGTTCAATATATGTTTTACTAAATAACAAAATATAAATATCGGACATAACTAGTGACATGACGGAATTGACTTGACGTGACATGACGTGACATGACGGACTTGACGAGACATGACGTGGCATGACGGACTTGACGTGACATGACGGACTTGACGTGACATGACGGACTTGACGTGACATGACGTACTTGACGAGACATGACGTGACGTGACATGACGAGACATGACGAGACATGACGAGACATGACGTGACATGACGAGACATGATGTGGCATGACGGACTTGACGTGACATGACGAGACATGATGTGGCATGACGGACTTGACGTGACATGACGGATTTGACGAGACATGACGTGACATGACGAGACATGACGAGATATGACGTGACATGACGGACTTGACGAGACATGACGTGACACGACGGACTTGACGTGGCATGAATGACTTGACGTGACATGACGGACTTGACGGGACATGACGTGACATGACGTGACATGACGTGACATGACGTGAGATTACGGACTTGACGTGACATGACGGACTTGACGTGACATGACGGACTTGACGTGACATGACGGACTTGACGTGACATGAATGTTTCGATATCGTGATTCACGTCACGATACCCTTTCAGGACACTGTCAGGTGTTTCTGATAAACACATCAAACAGGCCTATTATAAATTGAGAAAGCGAACATATCCTTCCAAACAAGATGTTGCTACATTGTTAACCTTAAAAGAACCATTTATAGCGTCTATTTCCTTTGACATTTCATTGTCTGTGTTTTGAACATCTTATTTTGAAACATAAAGCACATTAAATCCTGTTCTTTCAGAATTGTGAACGCACCAAGTATAGAAGTCGGATGCATTTTGAACAAAACATTTTTTTCCGGTTTCAGTTAATTATTAGAAGCACGATTCAAAGCAGTCCCAACTCCATCATGATGTTGTTCCTTTCTGTCAGAGTTATCGAAGTAATTCCAGCAAATTAATTTTCCCGTTCAGCATATATTCTGATGCTACATGTGTCACAATGATGGTAAGAAAGAATAACGCGTATGCCAATTAAACATCAATTAAAGTATAATAATCATATTTCTATTATTATAATGATAATTTGAGACATTTATTTTATTTTTTTCGTTTCTTTTCAACAGTACTAAATATTTTTATTTATTTTGAAATTGTACATAACTGGCAGTATTTACTACTAGTAGTAGTCAGTAAATTAATTGACCAAAATTGATATGTTCGCTATATTTCTAATATATACTAAGCCGGCGCGCGGTAGTACAACAGACTGAAACTTAATTAATAATTTTAACCGCAATCAGCCATATTTGAAACAAGATACCGGCTAACAATTATATTGGTAGTATTGCAATTATATCGTATGTATTATTGTATCATAATATCGTATTATATTGCTCGTATTGGTTGCAGAGATCCGTCTATAGATATCGGTGAAGTAACCCTTTTACTGATAACCGCTGTGCCTTATGTTGATATTGACATCTTTAAGTTCCTCAATGCGATATTTCCTAATATGATTACTTTATTTATTAATTAGATTATTACAATAGCATACGGTAAATACCTAACAGTGTTATGATTATTGTTATATTTAATGTTTACTAAAATGAATATGTTATCCATGATACTGTATTTCCAACTTATTAGACGAAAACAATTTATGCAACTTCATTAATAACAAATAAATATCTACAAATAATATTTGAAACAGCAGACGAAGCATTATAGTTTACTTTACAATGCATTTTATGTGACACCTTTGTCCGAAAGCATTACAAAAAATCAAAGACTAAAATAAAAAATAAAATCTAAAAATAAATAAATAAACAAAAATGAAATAATACCAAATTAACAATCAAGTAAAAGGCCTAAATATTTAAATAAATTTATAACAATAAAAAATATATAATGATTTTGTAGAATTTTAATTACAGTCTGCAGTTCTACTTTTCACTTATATAGTTGAAATTGTAATCAACCAATTTCGAAACAAGTTTACAAACAGAATTTCAAATTCCGTTGAATGTTGAAAAACATATTCCGATGATAGAAAGACTTCATTTCTTATACGATTTTTTTATTTCGGATAGTCCTTGATTACCATCTTCATAAAATAAACGCATAAAGACTTCAGATGTTACCATAATATAGCAAACTGTAAAATGTTGCATCGAATTTTGAAAATGTACAAAATGTAAGTAAAAATTAAAACAGTTAACTATAATAATTCCACTGTTACTATTATATTTTTATTTAATGCAATACAAAAGTGATTCCACTTTTCTCGTTTTTGCAATGTTGCGGGAACAATATACTGTATAAAATTTAGAAAATTTAATTACGTAAATATGTAATGATATATTTTTTGTTTTTGGAAAAATTAATAAACCAGTATTCTAGGTGTAATATTCTTCAAATATATATATATATATACAATCGTTATAAATACACAAATTGAAGATAATATTTATAAGCATTATCGCCGTTCTTCCCCAGCTAAGCATAGACAAGTACGTCAGGAATTCAATCTGTCTGTTGACTTGCCGGCTCAAAAATATTGCCCTCATTGGAATATTTTCTGAAGGTACTTTTCGGGTTCACCAAAGCTGACTTGATCCCCGTGGGCTTCTACTCCGACACGTCAGTTGTTCTAGTCTCCTCGCGCCACCTTTGAATTATCATATTCTGGACGGCAGAAGTAGCCGCAGTAGCCGTGGCAGCAGCATACGAAGCAACTGCAGCCGATCGATTGTGCGCCACGTCATAATCTCGATCGATTTTATCCACCGCGTCATCCTCCGCTATTCTGAAGCCCACAATAGCGTCTTCGCAGTCGCCTAGGTGATTGACTATGTCCGCTGTGGTCTTCTCCTCGAATTGTTGGCGTAGGAGGCTCTGCTTCGTAGGCGGCAGGTCTGTTAAAGTATTGATTTTACCGTCTTGATCTCCTCGTCGGGATATTGTCGAGCATGTCCTTGTGGTTTCTCGTATGGATTCGCTGTTTGCCTGGCATATCTTTGACCTGATAAAGTGGTCTAGTTTCGGAACTTGTCGCTTATTACTAAAATATACACAAAGATTATATTTAATAAGTTTTCTAATTAAATATAAAATTTTTGTTTGTTTTGTTGTGAATTTTAAAATGTTTTACTACGTATAATATATTACACACTAATAACGCGAATAAAAAAATTAGACATCATTAGAACTTTCCAAAAATAGTTAGAGAGTAAAATACTTCTATTCCCGACACACAAATGTCGCCCCATTTGACCTAAACTGGAAACAATTCGTACCTTCTGATATCTACAGCAAACATCTACAGTACAATACTTGAATGGGAAATATTTCTAAAAACTATTTTGACATATTTTGGTGACTGTTCTAGATGTCAAGAACTCCGGTTTAAGGTAATTCTTTTAAAGCACCACCCCTCCTCCTCATGTCTAATACTAGAACTATTAAAAACTTTAAATTTGACACAATTGTGAGCGTTTTTGTATTACATCAATCTTATTCGTAAGCTTATACAGAATACTTCCAAACGTTACTTTGACGAAAAATTATCAATAAAACCTTCAGACTAACGAATGGTGTATTCTTAAACTCCTAAACTCTTTGAAACTTAAGCCACTCAGGCTTAATCCTCCTCCCTATACACATTTATAATATAATGTATATATTTAGAATTGTGAAAACGAATTATATTGAAATAAGGAATTGTCTTCATACAAGTTAATTAAATTCTCTTCATTTAGCATAAAACAATGACGATTCTTAAAATAGTTAGTTCAAAATTTGCATAAACGAATTTTATAACCTTTCCTAAAAATTTTAGAGAAAAAATACTTTTGAAAAGTTAACTTAAAATGTATGTGACGTCCTAACCTACAAATCATCATAAATATTAAATATCTTTCCGGACAACTAACTAACCGAGTAACTTTTCATCAATTAAATATTGGCGTCTCTATAGTATCCGTTTTGAGCAACAATTGTGTAATACCCTTCGGCCTTCGTTCAAAAAGATGAGTACACCTAATCTGTGGTAAATAGGTCCATTTATATTTTATGCTTGAGCGCTATAAAACATGTTAGTAATATGCTTATCAATAATTAAAAAATATAGAAGTAACTCAGTCTTGGATAAACTTTTGAATCTGCATTAATATATAACTTTTTTTGAAACCCTTGAATTTAATATTCATTAACATACCCATTTTTACTGCTGGATCGACTTGTTTTCCGATGAATATAGTACAGCTTTTTATAGCAATTAGATACCATTTGATTGTATTGGTCACACGCCCTATCTAGTGCCATAATAACCTTCCGACATTCGTCTAGTTCATTGGTCAGCGGGCAGTTTCGCCGACTAAGCAATTGTTTATCCAGTGTATTTGTCGGGTATGGCGAGGGCACGTGCTGATTAATGATAGATGAGCCCTCACTCTTATGGCGCTCATGACGATTGATTTTAAACGCTGCCGGAAATAATGGTTTGCTGCCCTGTAGGTGATCAGATCTGTTTGTATCGATTTGGGCAGATGTATGCAAGGAGGAGGTACTGTATATAACCGGTCTCTCTTTGATTGCGTTGTTGTTTAGAAACTGGGAGTGGTTAAGGTGTTGATGAGGATCCTTGCTATCACGTTTTTCACAATCACCGCTGGGATGGTTGGGTTCTTCGTCGGTATCGGCCACAAAGCGTATAACTCGCTCAGATTTGGATCTCTTTTTCTGCATCCCAGGAATGAACCAGTCTCTGTTTAGATAGTAGCAGTCTCCCTTTTCTCCACTATAAGTTGTCCCTGGTTTAACTGTTAAACGCGACTGCCTTGGACAGTTTAAAATATCACAGTTATTTGTTTGTGTGGATTGAGTTGAGTTACTGGCTGCAGTCTTATTTGATGAGTCGGTTGAACGACCATATGACTCCTTAAACGGTTTATCTTCGCAGATTTTCTCGTCTTTCTCAGAGCAAGTGTCTGAGGAACACAGATATTGCACTGCAAAATTTTGTTTTGCTTCTAAATTAACCAATTTACTGCTATCTACATATTTTTTGTTGTTAGTGAAAATCACATTTGGAGCATGCAGTGTCACTGGTGGGGGTGGGGGTACGGAACACTGCACACTGGTATTAGTGAAATGTTTTTGTGGTAAACTTTTACTTGTCCATCGGGTATTATCATGTTGAGAGTTATAATTCATTGTATTGGGTAGGCGACAACTGGAGCAAAGAGGCAGCTCATCAATCATTATTGGGGACCTTCTTTCGATGGGAATTTTAATCGGTAATTCAGAAACATAGTTACTTTTTCTGAAACCTTCCCTTTTTCTGACATCATTGACAGTACCGGTAAAATTTATTAATTTACAATTATCACAGTGGCAGCATGAATTTGTAATTTCCGTAAAAGAATTTTCAATTGTTGAAAATTTAGCAGCTCCGTTAGCTTTTTTCTTACTAGCTTTCTCTAAACTAGCGCACTTTTTGAATTTTTTATTATACTTGTGTTGTTCATCCTGATCACAAACTTCAATAAGAGTCTTCAAAAAAGACATTGACCTAGGTCACTAATATACTTTTCTATAATATCACGGATCAAACTTTTATTAAACTACCGAACACATTCTTTTAAAGTATATTTAATCATTGTTAGCAAGTTTGAATAATTTTAAACTTGTTAGATAAATTTGATATTTTAATCGATAAATATCGATGCCTTATCTAACTTTGACATTTAAAGAATTTTTTACAAAATATAATGAATTATTTTAATGATTTTTTATAGTAGTTTATACGACTTGTTCAGGTTTGTTTAACCCATAGAGCAGAGATATAATAGTTGTATTTTAATAAGACAAATTGTTCATTAATATAGATAAACAATTATGTATCTATGGTTTAACCCATTAACCCTTCGTACGTGGACATACTTTGTAGGGTTTGCTACGTGGAGAGGGGGGGCTTTTGGGGGGGGCCG
>JAUZND010040855.1:0-20000 GCA_034780555.1 Coelogynopora nodosa
GCAAGTATGAAAACCCAGGGGGGGTATAAAATGGATCAATAATAACACTATTTTTTCTGTTATGTAAAAATATTCGACATTATTTTTGTTATATTTTTTAGTTAGATAAAAGTATTTTAGCCACTGATTAAAAAAAATCAAGGTCATACGTGTTATGGTTCAATCAAAAACTTAATTTATTTGAAAAAAAATGGGCATACTCCCCCCCTCCACGTACGAAGGGTTAAAGCGCTCTTAACGCTACATTTATTAAAGTAATTTTAATGGACCTTACATTTATTTTTGTTTAATTTTGCGGGAAAGTCAGGATATAGTGTTACACTGTCACTAAAAGAGAAATATTTTTAATTTAGCAATATTTCCTAATCATGAAAAATGAAAACTATTATTATAGAATATGGAACTCTATTGATTACATATAGATCATTGTTAATTTTGAAAAAGTAGATTTTTCTCAACCTACAAATAATATATATATTTTTAAATTATATATAATGCATTAAAACATGATTTTATAACTATTTTTATTAATAATTTAAAACATTAAATAAAATATATAATCATAAAATAAATAGTTATAAAGGATAAAAGCAACGTCTAATATAAATGAAATTTTATTGAAATACATACATAAATAAAATACATACATAAAACATACACTGAAAGAAGACCTCGACAACATAATATGTACAAAATGACAGTGCAAAACAGATATTAGATCAATATTACAATTTTGAAGTGTGTTTTCAGTGCTAAAAATGAATTAGCTAACACGACTAAAATCCCCGAAATGGGACGATTTCTTTCAACAGACTTCAAAAATATTTTTAAAATGATACAATTTCTTATAGTGATTGGAAAACAAATTCTACGAAATTATTTGACATTGAAAAATATAATTTATAACAACTAACGTTATACTAACAAGAGTTTTTTTACAAATATATTAAATCTGTTGCATACGACACTAAAACGCATGGTTTGGTTAGCAAAGACTTAAACGCTATTCATAATGTAAGGCCATTGAATATCGGTACAATATTTCGCATTATACCATGTAAAATATTGCGAGCAAAACAAGAATAAAAAATTACTAGTTCGTTCGAAATGTAGCTGGATGAACTACATAATGTTTAACATACGAGTAAAAAGTTTACATTAATAAAATTATGTTATATTTTATTTATTTTTAATTAATAGAAAAATGAATGCTTATGAAATTATAAATATATATATATATGTATATACAAAACAGCTAGTTTAGCCAGAGACTATAATAGCACAGTTATAATTTACAGGCATACTTAATGTCATCTAAATACGACATACAGCACAGTAATAATTTGGAATGAAGACAAGTAATAGTATCAGCACTGTTGAAATAATAATTTATAATCTAATGTTATTAAATAAATTAATTGACTATCTAAGAAATTACCCAACAAAATAAGCCTTCCCCAAGAATAACTAAATTTAGCTCAAAGGGATAACTTCTAGTATACAGAAATGCGTCTATTATCCTTATTATTAGTAACATAGAGTGTAGTGTAATGAAGAGCAGTTAGACCAATGACAAACTAATGAATAAATCAGGAAGTAGTTACGTGGAAGGAAGAGATGCATGCATAATCATCACGTGTCAATGGTTGACGAGAAATAGATAAGCAATATTAGAGGATCAAGTCGATAAATTGACAGAAACGCAGTTAAAAATCAAGGCTGGCCATTGGTTTGCGTCGAGGGCGGGGTGGCGGGGCAAACACGCCTGGGTTTGCCATTAGGTATCGGAGTGAGCGGTCGGTCTTCGCCGGATTTCAGCGGCTTTAGCACACAGTCAGTGGTTGCACTAGAAGCGACGGAGACAGAAGGCACAGCAGGAAAGCTGTTCTTGCCGTGGGAGGAGAAAAGGTTGGCCAGTTTGGAGGGGAGAGTTGAGCTGTGCACCGCTTTGAGAGGGTGCGAGGACTTGACAGGACCCGGCGGCTTGAACTGATTGGGCATCGATTTGGCCGGAAGAACTGCCCGAGCTCGGAGCTGCTTGGTTGCATTGCGAGTGGCACTTGTTTGATCGACGCGGGGGGGTTGAACCTCCGGGGTTTGTGGGGGTGAGGAGGGTGGTGAGAGGGGTTGGTCTTGTGAGGGGGAAGGCGGATTGGCGGTTGTAGAGGAGGACTGTCCAGAGGGTGTGAGCGGGAGGGGGGAGGAGGAGGGCTGTTGGGGTGTTAATCTGACATGTGGGGTGGATGTGGAGGTGGATTCAGGTGGTCGAGAGGAGGAGGAGGAGGGGATCTTGCGCTTCAACACGGCGTCGACACGCGTTAGAAGGTCGGAAGATCTGGAGGAAAGGGTTAGGGGCAAGAAATGACGCCATTACATAGTGAAAAATTGGATAGACTCTAATAACAATAATGTCAACACGAGAGTATTTTAACTTCACTGTCGTTGGATACCTGCATAGTATTATTTGACATGATAGCGATAAGTAAATGGTCAAAACTTAGACCGATAAGAAGTGTACATTTTTGTTCATTTTACAAACTGTTTCAGTTTAAATAATTATTGAATTATTATCATATTTTTAGTAATATATGAAAGCAAATTAAATATATAAGATTCCAATAATTTCTTAAAACCCTTATCAACTATATAACACATTACTTATTTAAAGTTTGATTCAATTAATTCTTTAATATAAAATTTTAAAACTATAATTACTAAATGAAGATGATAATTATAACTATTGTATAATATATTGAAAATAATAATATAGTTAAATATATTAATACTGCAGTGCATATTATAATTAAGAGCTACAATATAACAGTGATAAGCAATTCAAGAAACGGCCTCAAATGACATTTATTATACGTAATCACTATAATGTCCCCACTATTGAGGTAGGTAGATAAAGAGAATTTAAACCACAACTACAAGGATAAATAGACAAAAATAAATTAATCCTACATTACCTTATTTCAACAATGCTGAAAATGTATAAGAAACAAGCAGAAATAAAAATATATATTAAAGGTTTGAACAGTACTATATATTATGAGCCCGCAGCCCTTCTTTTTTAACGACAGTATTGTTATCATCAAAAAGCATTGATAACAATAAAATTAGAATAAAAATAAAATAATATATAATTTTTACTCCAAGTTATAATTAAGAGGTTTAAGCGTATCTTTTAGGTTAATAAGCCTTATCTGACCAAAAAGAAAATCAAATGAAACACGTTTTCTAATGTCCATTAAGAGGACTTTTTATACTACTAAAAAACACTACATTTTAATGTTTTAAAAAATATGTTTCACTCATGACTAATAATAGAGGAAAGATTTTATAAACATCTAAAGAACGGTGAAAATGTAAACAGCGAAAATAATTGTTCCTAAAAATTAAATTAGTTTTAAGATTTTTGAGGGAAAATATTTATAAAAACAAAAAGTGTTTTAACTAACACACTCAATCGTATTAACTTTTTATAATATTATGATAGTGTTAGATGACGCTTAAGTTTAACTGATATTATTCAATTTCTAAATTCAATTAGAATTAAAATATAAATTAACGAATTCTACTATAAAAATCGACATAGAAATCGTAAACTTAAATTTTAACAAAAACTAATAATGAAAACATTCTTTTGGTAAATTAATATGAGTAATAATCGAAATTCTTAATACAATGAATAAAATTGCAATAAATAGAATTTAGAAATGACTCAATGTTTCTTAGTTCAATACACAATTAGTTATCTTTTCATTAATTGTCTATATTATCTAAATTCAGCCATATATCTGGAGTGAACTAAACAGTGAATAATGTAACACACCAGTATAATACAGTGTTACGACGAATTGAACATCATAATATGACGTTACAGGCTATTAATGTTATCGATTAGATCGTTTAACCAGGTATGAAATAGCTGTGTGATAACAAGAGACCACTTGACAAGACTGAGTATATTATTAAGATGTTGGAAGATAACACCAAACTAATGGTGACCAATTAATGTACTATTGTCGATTGTCCGACACCAATCGTAGAGTTAACTCATATCAAAATTGAATTTATTATATTCGTTTTATAAATGTGGGTAGGTTTACTACAAAACATTGAATATGCACAACTTATTATGTATACAATGTATATATATTATTTATAAGAACCTGATAATTGAGTTAATTTCGTATTATTCTTTCGTTTCACACATACTAGCTAATGATAACCATCAACTTCTCCAGTCTCGATAAGGATTAAGAAAAAGTCCATTTTACAGATGCCAATAACGAACCAATATTATTAATATTCCCATGAGTTAACAGTACAAGTAGGCCAATACCAATACATATTTTAACCAAATAATAACCTTTTTATGAAAATGAATACACAATAATAAGTATATACTTTATGACCTATATGATGAGTTTCATTTAAAAAAGGTGACTTCTTTTTGAGGCGCGCCGAATAATTAAAAAACGATTGGAAAAATACACAAACAATAGTATCGGGATTAAAATAATATTTAGAAAAAAGACTACTTTACCATTGAACGTTATTTTGTTAATGCACTTCTATAATAAGGTATTAATTCAGCGGTTATTATGCGAGCCTACGCAATTATACATTATTTAAAACATTTCTTTTGTTTCGTCATCGCAATTGTCATCATCAGCATCACCAAGTAACTATACCTGGCGGTCCAGTAGTCCCTGTGTTTCGACTCGTATTGCTGCAACTACTCGACAAACTTGCAGACCGCATCGACGCGTCATAAGTACCGCTGTTATTGGGCAGCAGGAGCGGATTGTGATGACGTGTCAAGAGCTGATTGGACGAAGCGAATTTCTGCCGATAGAGCTCAGATTCTGAGTCACTATCACTATTTGAGTGAACGCAGCGTTTTGTGATGATGATTTCGAGTGTGAAGGGGTTAAGGAAGGCCAGAGTTAGTATTGTTATCAGAGAAAGCAATAATGGCTTTTTGTTAGTATAACTTTTTGTTTTGTAGATTGTTAAAATAAGCATATTTATAAAGATTATAAAAAAGTTTTTAAAAATAATATTGATATCATTGTGTTAATTTAATCAAGTTATATTACAGTATATGACTAATGCATTTGTTGGCCCAGAAACAATCCCTATTAAAACACATAACATTCTTCGTTAACAAGACAAATATAACAAGATTGGTTGTATCGAAAAATTAACTAGCTACTAAAGACTTTAAAAGTATAATCATCAACGTATAACACAACAAATGCTGGTGGTCAAATAATTAAAACTAAAAAAAAGGATAGATTATTTTACTTTCTGAAAGGTGCAGATAAAAGTTAATATTCTACACATTTAATTTGTATTTGTCCAGAGTGATTCACATAAAAACTATCAAAATAATTAATTGCAAACTGCTAGTCACTTCAATATAATTATAGCGAGATTATTTTTTTAAAGATAAAAAAATTAATAGTTTAAAATATATGAAATATATGAATATCAATCATTTTAAAATTTAGATCAAAAAATATCAAACTAACTATTTTGAATATATAAAATATTTAAAACAATAAAATTAAAAACGTAACTTAATTTGAAGTAATATATAAATATACTGTGTTGAGTAATGTTATAGGCATTAGTTTTCCAATTAAACGTTATTGTAATATAAAAAGCAGGTTATTAAAATAGAATAATGTTATAAAATACTACTAAAGAAACTGTCAGTAGTATAGTTAATATACAGTTAAATCGTTAATATACGCTCAAACAAAAAAACACCTGTTGATATCATCGGCATCACTATCGTCCTGCATCTCATCATCAATGATGCCCTGCAGGTCCTGTATCCTCCTCAACGCCAGCTTGAGATCGTTCTGCACCGCGTGGTGGTCTTCTTCCAACATCTCCATTCGCGAGGATACCTCTGCCCTCCTCTTCTCAGCGTCCAGTGCCCGATCCCCGGCCTCGTCTGCCTCCTCCTTCACCTCGCGGAGTTGCCGCTGCATCCGGCGGTTGCGCTCCTTCTCCGCCGTCTCTGAGTTGGCTAGCGTGAACTTCTCGTCCTGATATGCGTGGGTCGAGTGGTGTTCAACTATAACTATTATCGCGATAAATATAGATAAACTAATGAAGTAAAACGAGGATTGCCTCTAAATAACAGCTTCGACAACGATACCGAAATAATTATGTGTGCGAAACACAACAGAATACCGTCATATTAGTAAATTTCTGACCATAACACCTACAGGTCTGAACATATTTGCATTGTAAAATGTATTAAAAAACAATATTGTATGAATTCTATTTCATTCAAATCTCATGATTACTACTTAAACCATAGTTGAACTTATTGAAAAAGATACATGACAACATTGTACTAAATATTTGGAAAGAAGGTTTATGAACTTTTCACTTATATATTTTTTAATAAGCTATCTCTTCTTAATCGTATTGATAAAAAGACGACGTGGGCAGGTGAAATGCATGTAGCAGGGTTCATACATATTTTCTAACACTAAATTCCAGACATTGTTCTGACATTTGACTTTGTGCTTAGTGTACTGTAATTCAGAGTTGCCCCACTCTGAAGTGACAAGACGGATCCAGTAGTATAACATCAATTCGAGGTGAACTATTTGGGGGTATTGGGGAGCAGAGGCAAAGCCCTGTTTAGGTTGTTAAAGGGCCTTTCAAAAATGTTTTTGATGTTTTCATATTATGATAATATATAGTTGATGATAGAAGTTCAAAAATTTACATTTGTCAAAAATCCATTAATTTTTCTAAACTTTTCAAGTAATTGTTGTAGAAGACACTTTCTCAAAATGACAGACATATTTTAAAACTTTTCCAGAAGGGAGCACAATTTGAAGTCTCACCTGAAGTTGATCGAACTGCTCCTTGACACGATCGTACTGGGATTGAAGTCGCTGCTTACTGGTCAGTTCGACGTCGTATCTGGTCTCCAACTCGCGAATTCTCGTCTCAAACTTCACCAAGTCCTGCCGGTTCACCTGAAAGGTTCATTGGAGGACATCAATTACTAGCAACAACTGGTGCATCGTAAGGTATTGAAAGCTTTACATTAACAATGTAATACAACCATGCGAAGTCTAAAGGGAAATTAGTGGGTGAGCATAAAATACGCACCCTTTAAAATGATGATTATTTCGACCCATTACCCTCGCCAACGCCTTTGGTGAGTTTCAACTGGATTAATTCAACGTAACTATTAAATGACTACATTATAAATTACCTAATAGAAGTTTATACACATGATTAAAACAATGTAATCTCATAGTTTTATAGTGTACAATGTGCTTGATGAATGATACTTTAATGTAATATTTTAATTGCAATATTATTATTGGTATATAATATTAAAAAGCATGTACCTTCTAATAGTATGCTAATACACCTCCACCCCACCCTATTTATGCATTAGCATTAGCGCAAATTTGCAACCCGTTAGTGACAAGTGGTCACACACGCGACACCCACCTGCACATCCTCGGCAGCCGCCACCCGGCTCTGCGCATCACTCAACTCCAGTCGGAGTCGGTCGCGCTCCCCCGCCAACTCCCCTATCTCTCGCGCCTGCTGGGTGATGGTGGTGGAGTCGAGGGTCTGCTGCCCGGCCGCCGCCTTGTACTTCCTCAGCAGACCGGTGAGCTCCTCCTCACGGTCCTCCAGCAGGGTCTGTACATCGGTGCACTCGCGGGTGGCGCTGGTCACCCGGTCCTCCAGCTGGCAGGGGGCACAAGGGTGTCATGCAGAGACCATTTTCAAGGTGGAAATAACATTGGTGACTAATAAAAAGACTTGTTATATTTGAAACTTAAAAATAGTTTGGTACTTTTAAATAATAAATAAATTTTATTATAAATATATTCGAATTCCCTAGCTATGTTGTCCATATTTTCTAGGTTTTAAAGCCGTGAGAGAACCCTGTATGTCATAATAATGTTATATAGATAAAACCTTTAAAATAAATATTTCTTCAGCTGCTTTGTTTACATTTTTGTCAAAATTGAGTTAGATGCAGATTATACATATAAATTGTAGTGTAATATAACTTTTTTAAATGTATAAAATAAATTTCGGCCATATTTGGTACTTATAAGCATTTTTATCTTGCTGTATGTGCCTATGACTAATAGAAAGCCAAACACAAAAACCCGTTTTCTTAAAATTTTTAAATATGCAAATACAACGTTTTTTATTTTACCTGCTAATGATATCTATTTTAATAATAAATGAAGCTGAAGACTAAAGTTATTTT
The DNA here is from genome assembly GCA_034780555.1 of Coelogynopora nodosa. Taxonomy (NCBI): domain Eukaryota; kingdom Metazoa; phylum Platyhelminthes; order Proseriata; family Coelogynoporidae; genus Coelogynopora; species Coelogynopora nodosa. Next base: position 8,288 of record JAUZND010040855.1, read on the forward strand.
AAATAATTCACTTAGAGAAATTTGTGTCATCAATTCCATAATAATATTTATAAATGTTTGTCTTCTCAAGTTATTAGTTCCACTCAGTTTGTTTGTCTTGCTTTGTAGTGATTATCAACTTAAAATTGTACTTTACTTAATTACTTTGGATATTTTTTGAAGGGTTTAATCCTTCAGGTATTACACTTTCAGATAAAAACATAAATTAAAATACTAAAAAAAGTACACTGTTAAAAATACACGATCACTAACTTGATTGAAAGCGACAACGCCACTTATCAATGTTCCCTTCTCACCTCCTGTTTGCTCTTGTTAAGATCATCCAGCTGGTTCTGAAGATCTTCCACCTCCTTCTCAAAGGATCGTTTGCTTCGAATTGCCGATTCTTTCAGTAGGTCGCTCTCTTCAAGCTGAAACACATACGAGGGATGGTTTTAACATACATCTTTTGATCCTATTATAAGTTCATTGACAACACAACCATTAAAGAACTATGATAACGCCAGTGAGGCAGGCATACCTGATCTTTCAGCAGCTTCAGAGCTGCCTTCTCATCCGGCTGATTCTTATACTGTTCTAACATGGTGTGAGCGTCCTTGAGGAGAACTTTGGTCTTCTTGAGATCTTTCTTTAGCTTGCGCTCCAAATCTGCATTTTTATCAGAATAGGAGGTTGGAGACTGGTATAAACTAGGAATTAATAGTATTGGAAATATAACAATAGTAAATAAGTAAAGAATGACTGATATTGACGCAAATGCTGTCTAAATAATTGTATGTCTTAATCAGTCATAAATTACTTATAGATATTAATTAATATTTTGAAATGCTGCCTGTTTAAAATACTTAGGAAATATAGTCAAATATTTATCAATATCTATTAAATATAAAGTTTTTAGTTCATAATTCAAGTGTTTTAGCAAAGATCCAACTATCGACCACAGTTTCAAAGATCTCTCGCGTCAACTGGCCAACATAACGATTCTTCTGGAATGAATACTGGGTTGCAAAGGTTCAAACAGGTAACTCTTATTCAAATAGTATTAGGTTTTTATAAATTTAATGCGATTTTATGTACCAAATTTAATTGATTTATTTAAAATAGTTGTCTGTACAATACTGTACATAGGTCAATGTTTCTCATACTGCAACATTTTTATATATTCATTATACTTTCGTTGAAAAGATTTGAAATAATAATGTCAAATCTAATATTATAAAGTAAATCATATGTTATAACAATATTTGAGAAGAATGGCATACATTTCAAAATTATCAATTATACCGTTTTAAATTTAACTAAGTAAAATATTACAATATTTAATTAAATATAAATATATAGCAAAAAATATTAATTCTATTTGTAATTGCCAAATAATACCTTACAATAATGATTTTAAAATATTATTTTAACTGAAAAATCGTCCAATAGAATAATTCAAAAGCGACTTTTAGGAAATTATGTCAAAATTCCCATATATTAAACAATACTAATTGGCCGCTAACCAGAATTTCTCCCAATAGAACCCTAGAGCCCACCCCAAACCAACCAGACCAGACGAGACAAGCATCACTAACCACGGTCCCTCTGTGGCTCCCTATTGACCATTTCAGCCAGCTGCCTGTCGGCCTCTCGCTTCTCCTTGACCAGCCGCTGCCTCTCCTCTCGCTCCTCCTCCAACTGCTGCTCCAGCTGGCGGATACGACGCTGATTGCTGCCTCTCAGAGTCTCTACCTCCTGGTCCCTGTCCTCGAGCTCTTTCGTGTGCTGCTGACGAACCTTCTCGAGCGCCATCTCCAGCCGCAGCTTCGTCTGCAGTGGGCGGGGGTGGCAGTGTTGGAGATATTATATACCCGGCCTAACACTTAAGGAATGGACTGTCTTTTTAAAAGTTCTTAATATTTAGGAAGTTGGATGGTTGAAAATGTGTAGTCTACTCATATATTTTTTAATCAATATCAATTTACAAACAATTATTGATTGATAAATACGTTTAACATTTTTTTAAACTTGCGGGTACAACATGATATAATTAAAGTATAAATATAAAAGGATGCACAAGATAAGTTATAACTCTAATGCAAATTTTTAAGGGGATGGTAGGATTGAGGAAGGAAGCAAGTGAGGAAAGAACGAGGGAGAGGAGTGGGACGAAATGAGGGTTAAGGGTAGTGAGGGAGGGAGTGAAGGAAGTAATATTAATTAATGTGAGAGATGGGGGAGTAAGAGAGTAGGAAAGGGGAGAAACCTACCTGCTGCAACATCTCGATATTGCCAGCCTGTTCATCCAACTCCTCCTCAGCCTCCTTGACTCTCTGCTCGAGGTCCAGTTTGCCCCTTTTCACAGACATAAGCTCCGCCTCCATAGACCCGCTGCCACCCGCCTCACTCATTTCATTCAGCTGGCTCGTCACACGGGACAACTTTTCTGACTGCAGTTCCAAGTCGCCACGAACTTCCTGACAACGGCGATATCGACTAGTTTATGTCAAATCATTGTATCTCAACTCACAATACAACACTAATGACATTAAAAGAGTTTCTGAATTCTCAAATAATATAATATTTACCACCAAATTAAACAGGCATCAGATACATTTTAATGTTTTAAAAAAAGAGCTGTATATCAGTTAGAACTTAATAAATACAGCATTAAAAATACATTTAAAGCACCTCATACTACTAAATATAAAACTAAATCTCAAGATAACAATACAATAATGAAATACAAATAGGAATATACACATATTTTGATAGAACGAATTGACAAAAAATTCGATTCTTGTAATTGATAAAGAATAGAACAAGTAGTCGGGTCGGTTTTATTGTGTATTTCAAGTTGTGACTTTGATGTTCTTTTAAGTTATGTTAAATTTCCCAAACCTTGTAAAAGAGAATATAAACAATAAAAAATGATGTGAAAGGAAATATAGTAAACGAATTATGGTAATAAAGACGAATAGGTATGGAAATTATGATAACATGTAGCTCGTTGTTTTTGCAATAATAGCGTAATCATACTACAAATCTATATTATAATGTATTTATTAATTTCTTATAAAAACTATTGACACTCCAACTCCGGTTAGTTTTAAAGAATCGTGGGATTTCTGCTGGAATGTTTAGCGGAATGTTATTAATCTTGTCAGAATTCAAGGATTTTAAAGGGTTTCCAAGATTTGTGGAAATTCAACGGATAATAATCAATCAATAAATCATTAATTTGTCAATTCAAATAATATTTCATTTTTCAGTCAACTGCAAGATAAAGGGTTTGTAAGGATGTAACGAAGTGAAATTCGAATGCTATTTCAAGACTTTCATAAAAAGTCACTACATCTAATTCATTATTAGGCGTTTTTCTATCATCAAATGGTTTAGTTAATTGTTATGGTATGTGTGACGGTTGTATGTACTAAACTTAATTGAAATAATACTCCTCTGTCCTGAAGCAGAGCATGTCCTGTCCAGCACCATAACAAAACGAACTCATTCTTCTTACATTAATTACTTGGTCTGTCCTTTGAATGTCGTTTTTCTCATTATTTTTCTGGCATATTTCACAGGCATGACTTACATTGTGATTCTTATCATGTTCTGGGCCGGTTGCATATTGTATAGAAGAAACGCTTGAAATTGTTGTGTTATATTATTTGTTTTAGTCTGGTTTATTGGATGTTTGTTAATACAAATAGGCAGAGCTTACACTTTGTACTATTTCCCTCTAATATCGCCATTCTTTTTACATTCTAAAAATTATTGCTTTTCTTTTTTTTACTAATCTTGAAACAGTATTGGTAACCAGAATTCTGCTGTTATCATTAATATTATAAAGGGTTAATTTCACTAAAAATTCATCCTAATCACACAAAACTAACGTAACAAATGAAAATATATAAATAAAACATAATATAAAACGCATAAAACAAATAAGATTTTCCACTCCGGGGAGTTGCACCCAACTTCAATATTTTCATGAATACACTTGACACACGAGTAATAATGTTCACCAAAAACTTGTCTTATACCGGGAACTTTATTTTTCAATTCCACGACTGAGATGAACCCAACAACTAAAAGCCTAAAAGCGACCTCTCCAAAACCGGCTTACCTGCAGCTGCCTGTCCAGCGTGATCCTCTCGGCGACGGCCTCGTCTCGCTCCCGCTGCAGCCGCTCCCGGTGGGCCACCTCCTCCTGCTGGCTGGCCGCCATCCGGCCCAGCTCCGTATCAAAGCGCTTCTGCCGGCGCTCCAGCTCCCCGCAGCGGGCCTCACTCTCGCCCACCTGGAGGCGGCAGTCGGACAGCTCGCTTTGCGCCTTCACCAGCCGCCGCTTGGCTGCCGATAGGTCGCAATCCAGACGGTCTTTGTCCGAGAGCAGCTCCGCCAACTGAGGTTGGTACAACAATGTAAATGTCTTGTTTTGTACTTCAGTATTGATTTTTTTTGTTTACCGCAGAACTGCATGTTATCGAAGTTTACCAGAGCATGTTATCGAAGTTTGAAATTATTCAGTCAATATTTAAACATTGCACGCCATTATTCAAAAAGATAGTTGAATATTATATTATTGTTTAATCATTTGTATATATTTAAAAATATAATTTTATATTTAAATCCATGTAAATATTTATGTTCAAAACATCACGATATTATAATATAATAAATTCATTACTGAAACAACTATTATTTTGACAGAAACCGTTAGTTAGATTATTGACACATATCACAATTTCCGAATAATTATATTAGGAAATAATATTAACATAAAATAAAAGTAAAATTAAAATAGATATGGGCAGGTTAATTGATATTAATGATGACTACTAAAACATAATAACAATTTTCTGTATCAGTTACAATATCAAATACATTTATCAATATCAATAACAGTTTCAGAACAATACAACTATTTTGGATTACTATCATTTCCAATACAAAAATCAGTATTAAATATTCACTGTGAGTTTAAAAAAATTATTAAATATTTTTTCAAAGGTAAAATACAGGAATATTTAACCAAACTATGACTCAACAAAATAAAATTTTAATATTTATAACGTTATTTTATTATAACATATTACTTAATTATAACATCATTACATGCAATAGGGAAAATAATGAATGATAAATATCAACAATAAATTGTAAATAAAATAATATTCAGGAATTGAAATCAATCAGAATTAAAGAAATGATAATATGTAAACATAGTTCATCTCGATTTTATAAATATAATTAAATTTACACAATATGGATTGAATTATGGCAATTATATTATTCATTAGGCATAACTAATTATTTGTATTACACAAAAGCTTTATATAATTTTTTTAATTTAAAATATTCTACACTGACAGATAATTCGTAGATATTGATTCTACTATATTTTATACTGTACGACCAAAGCACACTGATAAAAACTTGAAACTACAGAACAAATATGCGTCTGTTGATTTATCAATTTTGTGGTGCAAAAAAATTATGTTTTCCAAAATAGTGATATGTTATACTAAGATATATTATATACTATATTGTATATATATATACTATGATATACTAATATTATCGTTATGTTCACAGTTTAATTAATATAATTCGTAATATTGTTATACAACAGTATTAAGTACAAATAAGTACAAATAAGTATATTATGTAATGAAATATAAGTAATAAGAGTTACTGATTTTTTTCATACTATAACTTTTTAGTGAATATGGTAATTTTTCAATATTTATAATTATAAAATAAAAAATAAAAATTTAATGTTCATATCACATTATAAATAAAATCGATACTATCGATAAAAGATAGTATCCCGTGAAGCAAGTTAATTCAATCGGAAGAAAGAGGAGATGAGTGGAAAGGAAGAGCTTACCCGTCGGTCCATTTGCTTCTTGGCCTTCTCTTGGGTCTCCTCAATCTCCGAGTCTCGCGTCTGAGCCTGCTTACGGAGGTAGTCCATCTCCTGCATGGCGCGATGGTAGCGCTCCTTGTACACCGCATCTAGAATAGGCAAAGTAGCCTAGCTTAGTATCAGAGAAGGAGTCTGTGAGTGTGAGAGTGTAGTGCGTGCGTGTTGAGATAAGCGGGTGTGATGGTGTGGGTTGGGGAAGCTGTCAGTTACGGGATATAGAGAGGAGACTGGGATGGATGGATGGATGGATGGCTTTTTATCGACGATCTGATTTACTACAAAAATGTTATGAGATTACAATCCTGTGCAATGAGATGACTGTGCTGATAGGATCAAGGAGGAACATAAGAACATGTAGTTAACACTGGATAATGGCAGGTCATAGGTGGAGAAAGTTGTATGCTTATAAAATTATGTAATATCCATATGAGGAAATAAATATTGGATGTAACGTTTCATTGATTATCAGAAAACGAGTATATTTATATTTTTGTTATTACAAAAATCATATTATTTTTAATTTTAACTAATTAAGACATAACCATTTTGTATATAATTTATACTATATATATTACAACATCATTATTTTAATTATTCATCATAGAACATAGTACAGTTTTTTTAAACATATTTTCGTAACAAAAAATGTTGTGCACAAAATTATATAAATAGCAAAATTTAACTGCAATTCAATCAATAGTGTAAACATATTAACAGGTTTAGTATTATTGTTGCTTTTCATATAATCATTAATTTTCACGTTTGCATTGAGATTTTGACAAATTTAAATACTTGTGTCGAGGACAGCGATGGATTGGAACAGATGGCGGTAGGCGGTGATCAAAAGCAGTACATCAAAGAATAATTATAGACTACGGTTGGTGTAATTGATTGATTAATCGAATTAAATTTTAAAGATACTAAATATAATGCATTTTCATGTTTTTATATTAATGAGAATACAGAAGATCGAATTCACACTATAGAATTTGTAATTACAATATAGTAAAATAAATAAAACTATAGGTACTAAATTTATTCCACTGATTATATTTTTATAATAATAAAAATTGACTCACCATAATAATATTCTATTGTACAATAAATGTATAAACCAAAAAATGTAAAGTAGCAAGCTGCATTGATTATATAGAAAATGCTATGATACAATACAACATTACATGACATAGAAACAAATAAATTGTTGTTCAGTTATTTAGATAATTGTAGAGAATAATTTAAAATACGAAAATCCGCAGTAAAATAAGACATAGGAAATCACAAGCTATTAGACAAATATAAATACCTCATTATTCGATCGAAATAACAGAAATAAAAACGTATTTTCAAAATTAATCATATTTTATTTTACCTGTGATGGAAAAAATTAGACTAAATTCAATTTTAGCTATAATACATTGAATTATTATTCAAACTAGTTTCGAATTGCAAAAATATGATGCTCATTGATGCCCAAAAAGTTAAAGTTAGGTACCATAAAGAATACAGGGAATAAAGTGTTACCTTCAACCTCGAGATCATCATCGCTTGGTGCTCTATGAAGTTGCTCGGCATGCATCTGTTGCTGTTGATAGATCTTGGCCTGCATCAAGTCATAGTCGAGTTCTTCCTTGTGGCGTTGGACCAGCGAGAGTTTCATCTGTGGCGTGACATGGAGACAAAAGTAGGAAGTGTGAACAGGCTGATTCACGAGGGACAGGGCACTAAATAAAAGGATTGGCTAATAGAATTGTAACCTAAACTGTCGGGAACATAAACATAATGTCTGGCGTAACTCAATTTTTTGGTGAAAATAACTTTTTTGAGTTAAATCGACTAGCTGGTGATAATATCTTAGCTACACTCAGAAAATAGTAGCGTCAATTTAAAAGAATTTTATAATTTTTATTATACCAAAACTAAATTGATAGAAGAATAATCTTGATTTTACGTGACTGGAAATATTTTTTAAATTACCCCAGAAAATATATAAAAATAGTCGAATATTATCAGCAGAATATGGACTCATTTACAGCGGTAGTATAGCTACCATTTTATCATCAATATCACTGCAGGTATTTACAGATGAATTATACCTGGTTATATCAATAATTAGCATAGATGGTACTAAGACATGGACATTACTTTAAAAGTTTATACGATTTCACTAACCAAATTTAAACGGCAATTTAATGCTTTTTTATGAAAAAACGCTTTTATGCGATATTTTTAAATCTGCTGAAAAAAATGATTGCGAATATGCTTTAAATATCGGCAACACTGCGACTGTAGAACATTTTTCACGAATAACTGTTGATAATGAATGAGTCTTTTAATGCATAAGTAATAGTAAATAATGGTACATAATGGTAAATAATGGTACATAATGGTAAATAATGGTACATAGCTAGAAGGACGCCCTATGGAGACTAGAGGGAGGGGTGCGGCTACCTTGACGTCCTCTAACTCCCGTTCGACCTGGATCCTCTTGTCCCTCTCGTCCTCGAGTAAATCTCCGGTCTGCACCGCCGAGACCTGTTCCTCTTGGACGGCGCTGGTCAGGTCTGCCAACTGCACAAGGGAGGGTTGCGAGATACACTGGAGCTGTAAACGCACACCCCACTCCCTGACAAACTTGTAGTGCACAATATAGGGTCGTTGTCGTGGTGTGACATATCATTATAATAGACATCTTTCAATTTAACGAACTTTATTTTATTGTCTGTTATACCAGTTGTAAGATATTTCAAAATTTAGAGAAAAAAAGACACAATATGGACTAAAATACCTAGAAGATATCATTATGCTTTTAAACTCAGAACCATCCTCTGAACAACATTGTTTTTATTTGGTAAAAATAGTAGTCATTATTAAAACTTAAAATACAAAATGACCAACATAAATAGCTTATATTATATTACTATGTACATAATTTAAAAAAACAGATATGAAAAATCTGTTTAAGTAAATCAGCGCAGCTGTCAAGCAATGTAAAAAAGCGTAATTGACTCTTTATCAATTATAGTTGTAAATTTGAGCCATTTTCTTTATAACTAATTAAATTAAAATAATGATAAATAGTCACGGTTTTTTGGCCATTATACAGCAGAATATAGGCAAAATCAAGAAAATAAAGTCCTCTTTTTTTATATATCAATTTTGGTATCCTTGTTACCTTAAAACAAGCTTATAATATAATTAGACACACATTCTTGTAATTCTTTCGGTTAATTGTTTGTCAGCTAACAGAATACACGATGATATATAGTTTTTGATTCACGATTAGCATAATTTAAGCATGTCACTTTTACTTGGTGTCTTAAACAATTCAGCTGGAATGGCATTTAATTAATCTTTGGTAAGCTCTGATTAATCTAATATTATTTAAATGATTTATATATTCGTATACCCAGCTATAATTTTTTAGTCATTATCAATAGCTAAACAATAATTATTTTGAAATTAAAAGTCTCCCTACCATAGTAAAAAAGTTACACTAATTTAAGTAAAAATTATTTATTCATATTGGGTAATTTTAATATGTAAATAATATGCATGCATAATTATAAAAATTATTTCTCAGTATCTTTATAATAATGCTGCTAAGAAAATAATTGATAATCGGAACAAATTTAAACTCACTTTTTTAGACTCACACATTTAGAAATCAAAAGTTATGGTTAAGAACATGATTTACATAACGGCTATATACTGTATTATATATATTGCATAATTAGTATATTAACTTTTTATCTAATTATAATATGCTAATGACAGTATTTGTTTAGCTATAGTTTGTGAGACAAAAAAAGATGTCTCGTACTAATTTACGTAACGGATTTTCCCCTAATTTGCGTAATGTTATGTAAATTCTACATAATATTATAATAGTATAGTAACATTTTTTTTAAGGAATTTGAACAAACATTCCATATGGATTTTCTGTAAATATTACCATTTTATACATATAAATGAAGTACATAAAATCAAATTAATGTTTAAAATAAATAATAGTAGCATCAGCACATGATGTATTCTTTATAGAATTCCTGATGTTTTCTCTAGAGAAGCTTGAATGGGAAATGAAATAAGAATACGAATAAGCTCAAAATGTATCAAGCTATTTGTAACTTGATGTAAACGGTGCAACACTTTCAGTTTCATAGACTTCTTTATGTTACATAATTGTTCTAATAAAATAGTCCAGTTATAAATTACATAATTTACACCAAATAAAAACATGAAAGCTTTGTCATTTCGTAAATTTTATGTAAGTTATATAAATAGTTCAATTTCATGCAGTACTGTATGTTGTGCGTCAATATTATAAAAATCAAAACGATTTTTCATGAAATCTAATTTTACGTAATTTATGTACCAAAAAACGCAATGTGCTTTAAACCTATATAAAATACTATAATATTTGTACAAGACATATAATAAAGTAATATGAGAGATTAAACAGGGTTCATAACAGTTAGGCAAAATCATTTTCCCTGACATTTTTTACAGCCACCTTATATAGATACCGGTTATGCTTTCTCAAATGCATGATTTTATTTTTTTAAATTCGACAATTTATCAATATTTATCACTTTTGTCACTTAATATAAAAATTTTCCCTGACACTGGTCAAATTCCCTGACTTTCCAGATTCCCTGACACGTTATGAACCCTGTTACATTCAAATAAGAATATGCATGTTCAAAACATCAATAATAATTTTTCCTGGTTGAGACATAGATAGCCTATACGATGCCTAGTCAAGAAATAAATCAATAATAATTTCGTCCGTCTCAACTGCACCTTGGCCTCCATTCTGGCACACTGGGCGGCCAGCTGCAGCCGCTCACGCTCCGACTTCTCCAGCTTCGAGGTCAACTCCTCCAGCTGGTCGGCAGAGGCGCGCAACTCGTCCTCCGTGCGCTGCAGGTTGAGCAGCGGGTGCACGCGGACATACAGCCGCCACCAGGACCACGCCTGCATCTCCAGATATTTGGCCGCGTTGCGCTGGATGCAGTGCATCGCCTTGTGTTGGATCTGTTGAGGGGGAAGGGGAGACATTGAGCATGGGACAGGGTTCTTTGACTTACTTTATGGGGAGGGGATAAAACTTAATTCAGACTTTTGCAACAATCTCCAATAAATGTAATTCCCCAATAACAACTATTACAAATCATTCAATTTATACATTAATAGTGATAAAAAATTAAAGACTGCGATAATTTTTTAATTTCAATAATATTTCTAGATTTCTCTAACCTTTGCGAAATTTTAATGTTGGTTATACAGAAATAGGATTGATAAATTATATTTTCAAGAATACCATCAATATACCATATCCCGCGACATCATGTATGGTAGACATACAGATTCACATAAAATACAAAATAACGAAATCAATTTTATTTTGCATTAGTATCTGTATATCGATAGAACTTCTATAAATAAATAAACATATTTACTGGAAGGTAAGTATGTCTTATCATTTTGACTTACCCTGAGTCTGTCGGCCTTCTTTCTAGCCAGAAAGCCGCGACAGTGGGCTTGAAAGGCCACTATATTCTCGGAGACATTGTCGTTCCACTGGTCTTCAAGCTGGTTGGCAGCACCCAATCGAAGGAAGATCTAATAATGGTTGATAACAGAATATTGGTTATAAACTGTGAGACACAATCTGCGTTGAAATTGGCCGTATAGCACTCTATAGTATTAGTTTAGAATAACAAAGTACTTTATAGGTGGCAAAATATTTTTTATCCATCAAAGAATACATTCAAGTCAACACTTCCGACA
>JAUZND010040866.1:0-21029 GCA_034780555.1 Coelogynopora nodosa
ATATTTTTTTAACCGCTGTCATACCGCTGTGAGGTGCGCGAAACGCCGACGTGCCGCCGGTACTTTTTTTACTGGGATACCACTGGTGTAACTTACATATTATTTATATAACGCACAATTATGTCTAAATAAGACACGTACGCGTAGTTTTTAAGCTAAAAAACAAATGTTCTACATTAACTATTTTTAATAAATGTAAATGGTGGCCATTAATGTTTAACACAGAGGTTTTGATAATGTTCAGACGGCATATCCCTAGCTATACGGACCATTTATTCATAAACGTGTTAAATAATAATTACACATGTGATATACGTATATACTGTATATACTGTGATAATTGTTTACAGTTTAAATAAGTGATATATTATGTACGTCTGATTTAAATTTAAATATTTGTTATGTTATTATTTAAACATATTTTTACTTTTCATTTATTATTCATTAAATCATTATCCCAATTTACATATATTATCATATTACTAAAATTTAAATCTGCCTTAGACCTAAATTAAAATTTATTTCATCAGTTGTTTAAACTAATATTTAACTCGGCGCACTTTATAACACTTTCCAAATTTATAATATATAAAACGACAATGTCGACTGTGCCACATGAACTCAGTGCTTATTTTGTAGAGTAAGATGTAATTTACTTTTTAAAAGTATAATATTTTGGCACCAGTATACTAAAACAAAATATTTATTAAATGTATGCTATAGTTAAAACCCATTGGCATTGTATATGGCTATGGCTATAAGTTATAACTTATAAGTAGGTATAAATAGTTGGTATAAGTAGTTATAAATATAACGTTATAAGTATGGGCATACGCGGTTATAATAGGCTAATCACGTGAGAAAAAGCTAATACCAATTCCAAAAAACCCGATGCCTATGCTAAGACTAAGTACCTGAGATAAAACCAAAACCCAGTATTATTTGATATTAATATATAAAAAATATTTATATAATATAAAGACATATAATCAAGATTCAAAATATATATATGTTCAATTTATTTTATTGCTTATTTTAATTTATAACTTACTACACATATTTATTTCGAACTATAATCTACTTAGTTTTAATTTTAGACATAGCATGCTATTATTGATTGCCACTTATATTATTGTTTAGAACAGCTATGGTTCATCCTATTGATTTAAGTCTAAAAACCCACCTTAACCTGGGACCATTGGCATTAGTCTCATAACCTATCCTATATTCCATTAATACTAATAGTAACAATAATTATAGTAAATATCATAAATAATAACATACCAGTACTCCAATTCCAATCTGTTCAATCATAACTAACTTTGATTACATTCTATTATACTCTAAAGTTCTCTGATTTTACTCTAATAATCAACTTCAATTTTCCTCTAACTATCTCCAATATGTAACCAACTAAAGTAGTATCATAATTAATAAAGTATAATAAAGGAGAATCAGGGTTAATTAAAATAAAATCAACATATAGTTATAGGAGAATATAGTGTAATTAAGATTTAATAATATAGCAGAATTGGTTAGGTTAACATGAAATCATAGATACTAATACAAGAAAATTTACTAGAATTGGAATTAATTGTAGGAAAATAGAATAAGAGATAGTTATTTATGGGAGAAAATGAAGTAGAATTGTTGTAGAATAAAGTAAAATTAGAGTTAATTAGAGTAGAATAAAGGGGAATTTCATAACAATTAAGACATAGTAATAATGATAATAATTAGTATTAATATCTATAAAATGTCATTTATCCTACTATTTTTTTAATGTTTGCAGTAATAATTAAAAAAATATATATATGATAACCGAATTCTCATTATTTTAATTTGTATAATAACTTATGTGGGTAGTGGCAAATATACATAGTTTGCTAATATACATAAATATATTTCAATTTTATATATTCTAATTTTTTAATTTTTATGGTCTAATGTTTTTTGTAATTATTATAAATGTTTTGAGCTTATTTTGTCATCTGAAGCAAAAAAATTACAGATTAATGATTAGTTTTATGTTGTTATTTTAGTTTTTTCTGTGGCATAATTTATAGTTAAAATATGTATTTATCATAATTATGTATATCTTTAAATCAATTTTAATTGTTGTGTTGACAAATATACATGATATATACACAATATATATATTTAAATTATCATGATAGATTCATCATTGCTCTTATTGCTTAATTTTAGTAAAATATTGTAATATAATAATTTACATTCAATAACTATAAACTTGTTTGCTTATTGATATTGATGTATCTATTCCTTATGTTTGAATTTTGAATCTATGTTAATGTTAGTTTAATTATATTCATATTTACATTTACTTTATTGCTGAATAAAACGTTACAGTTTAAGACTTATATACGTTTATTACAATTTATTTAGCAATAAAGTAAACGTAAAACAGTTAACTTAAAACAGAATATGTTTTAATGATTAATGATAATGTAATAATGATTATAATGAGTAAATCAGTTACAATGACCTCATGGATAAAATGCAATAAATCATGCATATTGTAATAGCAAACATGATGTACGTTGCAATTTTAACTTTTAAAAACAATATATTTTAACAACCAATGGCAGAACATCAGACTTTATCTAAGGAATGCATTCAAATGTGGTAATGAAATAAAACTAAGGTCAAAAGCACACCCATTTTTTATAAAGCTATCATTTCAAAGAAAGTTGATCTGAAATTTTAATAGACAAGTAGAACATATTATTTCTTAAATAATTTTTTTTTAAATATAACAAACCCTTTTATCAGAAACAGAACTAGATACAAACTACACCAACTAAACACAATTAAAACTCTACACATATCAACAGAAATATCTATAAGGAGAAAAATATATAAATACCAACAAAATAATATAAAAAGACTAATATGAGTGTACTAGAATAGAAAATTTGCTAAAAAAATAAGCAATTGTACCATTTTACCTAAATACTGTTGCCATTTTCTGTCGTTCAAAATGTTCAATTACCTTTAAGTTAGACATGCAATCTGATAGAGAACTAATCTAAGTTTAGTTTCATATTTGTATTCTGCACTGAGTTGAGTATTGTTTAAAAAGTTTGCAGTGCACCAAGCATTTATTCCACTTAAAATTAGAATGACCCAACATTTGAGACATCCAGTATTGAAGTAAACTATTATGATGTCCATACACCTGGGTCATAATTGTGATAATCAGTTAAACAATCAAATACGAATGGAGTCAATTTCAGGGATCCTAAGAAATAATTTTAAAATATCCGGAAAATTTCCATTTCTTCTAAACATTATCACTGGGGCTCATGGGTAGGAGTGTCAGAATTATACTTGGTGGGTTTATTAAAAAAACTTTTTTAAACCCCTTTAAAAACATTTCCAGTACACATAAACACCCTGGTCATCATTCAAACTGAACGAAACATAATAAAAATTTCCAATGATACCATGTAAAACATGGTATGTATGAAGAAAATGATGTTGGCTAAAAAGCTAAATATACTAACAGTGTAATGTATTACTTAAGAGTGAAAGGAAAATCATTTACAGAAAAAGCGTTGTTTCATTTAGACTTCAATGGTTTTTTGGGGTACAATTAATTTTAACACTAACTAAAATATAATTTTGAGAACCCATCTCCAACCAACAAATTATTTAAGTACCGCCCCTTATACCCCTATTACAAAATAGTGCCACAATGTCGATCTCAAAAATTATCAAAATTCCTCCGAAATTTCCGGAAATTTAGGATCCCTGCAATTTCACTCCTCCCTTGGTTAGTCAAGATTGAAATATAATTAATTTCTGAAGAAATAGTAGTATTCATTTTATATTAAAAGATTAGTAAAGTTTTATATAATTACAAGATAATCTTTTGTTTTAAATATATAAAGTTAACAGACTATTGTCACCACATATGTAACAGTAAATTTAGAATAAAATTAGAATATCAATGTTATTTGTTATAAGCTTATTTATGACCTAATGATTTTAATTTTTTCAGATCAAGAACAATAAATTATGTGATTAATGTATTGAAAAATTAATAATTTACTATAATCCAATATGACATAATATACTTAATTATTTACCTATTAAATTAAGAATCATCATAAAATAATTTAGTTCCTTAACAAATTATCAATAGATCCAAATAAATGTAAATAAATTATTATGTTAATTGAATTCATAAAAGTAGTACTTTTAACATAAGGAAATAAATTACTTACACCAGTAGTAA
This sequence comes from Coelogynopora nodosa, assembly GCA_034780555.1. Lineage (NCBI taxonomy): Eukaryota > Metazoa > Platyhelminthes > Proseriata > Coelogynoporidae > Coelogynopora > Coelogynopora nodosa. Next base: position 4,262 of record JAUZND010040866.1, read on the forward strand.
TTCTTAATTGAATTAATTAATATCAATAATTAGCAAATCAAAAAATTATTAATTTTAAAAGTCATCCTATAAATAAATACATTTCATTGTTTTCAGTTTGCATGTATTTTAAGCACCAAGTGAATTACCATTAGTGAAAAAGGAAATAAAATCCATCTACACATATAAACTTTATATAATATATAGTAGGCCTACTAAAACAATAAAATGTATTTAAAAGTATTAAATGGTATCCTTATATGGCAATCTTTAATATTAGTCATGTAAAAATTGAAAATAATGATTACCATGTAAATCAAAATTAAAACATATTACCAATTTATAGAATGAATTTAATATCTATAAAATAATAAGAATCCCATAATAATAAATAAAGGAATTCCAATATGTACAGGGTATTTTATAAAATTATGAAAAACTACTTATAATAATAGCATACTTAAAATATTTTTATAAATATTACATTTATCACAGCATCAAATAAATTAAATAAACTAATCCCATGAAATAGTAGTAAGCTTTATAAATATTTTTTGTTAATTTTATATGCCTAATATAAAAGAATATCCCTTTTACTTATAAAATATATTATAAATGCTATATATATTTATGCAAAAATATACTTTTATAATAATACTGTAATTATAATTATTCTGTAAAATGTTTATAATAGATGCTTTTAGAGAGGATAAACAATTAAAATTCAATTTAGTAAAAACAAATTATTTAAATTAAATACTTTAATATTAATAAATATAAATTTACTATTATCTGAACTTATTATAATACTAAATAGATTAACAATTATAAAAATCTGAGTAGAAATAGAATAACATAACATCACTTATAGTAATAGGTGATGTAAGATATAAGTAATTTAGTACTGATTAGCAGAACTGATTTTGTTCTGGTTAAAACCAGATTGTATTACCATTATAATTATGATTCCAAGTATCCTGATGCATACATCATGTATCACAGTTACCTGGGATGCATTATGTCACTTTCACAAAATGTGATACAGATGACTTTTTAGAGAATACTTTTACTGAATGAAAAACATTCTGGTAGACATTTATTTGAAGAGGAAGGTAGTACAGTTGTTCAAGGTACCCTACCCTTATTCTTACAAGGTACCCTTCAAGGTGCCTATGCATTATATTTTTAAAATTCCAGAAATTATAGCATTTTCCAGATTATAAAATACAGAACAAAATGAAAAAAAAGCTAGGCTAAATCAATTTAGTGATTATGTTTATTTATATATACAATGTCACTCATAATTACTTAATTATTCAAGATCATGGTGGTCAAGATTATTTCTATGTTGTATCTAGTGTGTATCATGTATGACAAATATAGAAAGCAATAGTACAAATATAAATAACACATTTGAAATTGATTAAAATTTAAACACATACTATCAAAGTAGAAAATGGCACATAAAAAGATTTGTTTTAGGATATACAATGTGAAATATTTTACTTTTCTTTGCTAAAATAAGTAGGTCATCAACCATAGATTTGATAAGTTGAAAGGCGTGGCTATCATTAACATGACTTTTCAAAGTGTTATTCATTGGATCAGTCTGTACATAGTTGACTAAATCAGGCCATATTCTTATTATCCAAGGCAATTTGATTTTCAAGCCAAGATATCCTTTGCAGTAGCATAGCCTAAAAAACAAGAGTTGAAATACCTTGTGACTTCACTTTTTGAAGTAAAGAAATTATATATTTGTGAATAATGGGATACAGTCCAAAATGTATTAATTATGTACATAGGAAGTTTTCTCATTAGGCATAGAAAATTCAGATGCTATTGCACTATCTGAAAACATCAGTGGAAAAATGCTTGACAAATGACTAGATGAATGAAAAGAATAGTGTAATAATGATGATTTGAAGCACCAAATGATTTCAGATTTTGAAACAGCATTAGCTAATTCCTTTGAAGGTAAAGTTCTAGTTATTTTTAGATAATCCTGGTTTGTTGACAAAGGTATTCATGGACATTTGTTTTACTGTATATTTAGCTCTATAAGACATTAACTCCCATCAAAAATTACAAAATTAAGGTAACTCCAACAAATCATTTCTGAATACATAAATATAGCTTTAATAATGACATAACTATTATCAAACTAATTTAGCTAAAATGTAAAGTATAAAATCAAATAAATGAAATATATATATATAAAAACATGTTATTAAGACAATAAAACAGTTGGTAACATTTTATAATAAGACATCTACCTCAACAAACCAGGGATGCTTAATTTCCTGCAGTCCTATTAACTATGCTTATTGAAAAATACATAAATATTTTAGATGTACTTAATTTAAGACTTAGGAAAAAACAATACAACATTTGGTAACCAGTCAATCATAGACATAAATATATAAAATGTTTAACCAAGAAAATAATACCAAATTTTTTGCATTTTTATATATAAATTCCTTTAGAGGCTTTACAAATATTATCTGTCAGGGTGATTAACATATAGCACTCAAAAATAATTGATTTGTTTTATAGTTAAGAATGCATTTAAAGACTTTAAATGGTAAAATTCCAGATAAGCAGGCAGAATGAATTCCATGATTTTTGACAAGGTTGACCATGGTTATCAGAGAATCCACATTAATTTTTAAAGTCTATCTTGTATTCTCAGAAAGTGGGTGTCTGACTCTGAGCAGTGCAACTATGTTAAGAGATTAAAAAAACACAGAAAAGTGACAGATATTGCTCCTTTATTGACCAATTTGTGCTGACCTTGTCTGACAATGAAAAGCAATAAGCTTGGTTTCAGCAGATAATGCAATTGCCTATAGGCAATATAATGTATACAATATATGTATACCTAATAGTAATGTATATATTAATATACATGTTACATTAAACTAAGTTCTAACTCAACACCTTGACCTTGTCCTTGCTCAGTTCTTTCAGAATATAATATTTTATAGAGTGTTTTATTTAGCATATTTACCAGAATCAGATGTAATACCTTTAGATTTTGTATATATACTTATATATATATGCAGGGATTTATGAAAGAAATGTTTATGCAAACAATTCTAAAACATTGGCTATTAAACTCAAAACATGCTATCAGCACACATATTAATAGCATCATTAAAGAAACCCTAAAAAATGAGTCTTAGTTCTTTAGTCAAAACAATTATTATCAGTTTTATTAATGTTGTTATTTAATAAATCTTATATTTAATATGGAAAGGCATGATTTTTTTAAGTTGCATGACTTTTTTAAACATTTATATAAATATTAATTTATACTAAATATTCATACACAAAAATAAATCATATACTTGTTTATATTAAGTTTTTATTAATATTTACTTTTAAAAATATACTATATTTTATCATTTTCAACACTTGCATGAATATATGCATGAATTATAATTTATGTGTTAATAAAACTTGAATATTTTGAAAAATTAATATTCAAAGCGGCACTACATATTATGGTCATGGGCCAAAAAAGAACATTTCATACTTGATCATAAAACAATGCACACTAAAAAGTAAGTTACTATTGCCTAGCGATACTAGTACTATAAGTATAATTGTACATAAATCTTACCAGCGCAGTTCGCTTGTTGTTGAAAAATTTATAAGTATAAATAAATATAAATAATTTACCACATAAAAACAAATAAATAAAATTTTCCTTTTTGTAACATCTACTCTGGGCCTAAACGCGTAATTTGACAGATTTTAAAACTTTTTACAGTAATCCTTTTATTACTATCATTAAAGCTTTTATATTTATATAATTTCATACTCGAATTGATTGTCAATAATGCAATGACTATAGAACAAACGAAAATGAGTGATTATATGAAAAGGGAAAAGTTCTAGGCGACAGCGAGATCACAAAACAGGCCAAATAAAACTGTATTCACGAGGACTCCCAAAATTAATATTATTTTATCAATTTACCACTCTAGACAACTAAGCAAAATTAATATATATTAATTTTACTTAGTTGTCAATATATATTAAATATTTTTTCAATAGCTTTAAAAGTTGTCATAATTATTTGTATGTATTTATATAACGACTAAACTAGTTAACTTAAACTATGTTTTCAAGTATAGCAATCAATAGTGAATTGGTGTAACAAAAATATACAAAAATGACCAAAGAATGACCATTGGGTTGTTTTCATTCAATTTTAATTGAATGATTGGGAAAGTTGTTCCTTTTATACATATATTTGTCAATACGTAGCACCTCTATCTAAATGGGTAGGTATAGGCCCTAAAATATATTAATATATAATAATAACTAATATTACATTTTAATGATAATTATTATAGGCTAATATAGTGTAGAATAGTATTTAAACATATTTAACAACATTTAAACAACACTTTCATGTGAATCTAGTTACTTAATTTTTTTATTTAGTTAACAGTTACACAATGTTGGATGCCTTTATTATGATTGGAATCTTTTTAAAAATATCTGAATTATATAGAAAATAAATTTTATATTCAATAATTTTTTTGTATTATCGTATATTTTGAGATTGACATTTCTAGTTTATGTATTATTACGATAGTCATTACTCATTACAATGTTTATCAACATTTATATTGATTAAAAACATGTTTTTTTATTTTAAAGCATTTTATAATTCTTCTGGTACGTCACGCTTTGAAGATAATTGTTAGGCTGGCAGCATTTTTATTTTATATATATTTTGTATATATCTAATTATATTAATAACATATACTTTCAAATGAATATAGTTATGCATTGTTGGATGTTTTTAATAGTATTTCAACCTTTTTGTAAATAATTAAATTGTACAGAAAATCTATTTTTCAATAATTTAATTGTATTATTCCATATTTTAAGATTGACCATTCTAGTTAATTGTGTAATATTATGATAGAAATTACACATAACAATGTTTATCATCAGTTATATCTATTTTTTCTTTCTACTAAAGTAACCTACAAACTAAATAATTCAAATTGTATTATTCAGGGGGTGGGGTGTTAAATATCAAAATAATATAAAATGACAAATTGAAATATATTTTTATAATGTGACATGTTCTCTCCAAAATATGTCAAAATACGTGTTCAGGCCTATGCACTTTATTATTTTCTATATTCAATTTCAAAATTATAAAGTATGGAATTATTATATTTTCAAAAGCATACCGTTGCTAATTTCCACTCAGATACTGAAATTATTTATGAATCATTAAATTTTATTGGTGAAAAAGTATTTTTTTAACTAATTGCAATTAATAGATACGCCATGGCCATATGTAGATTATACGATTATAACAAGACAATTTTCTGTATGTTTAATATTTACAAATATCAAAACTATTTATATTAACCATTACTCAACTCAAATAATAATTATATAATAATATTTAACCAAATAATTCATAAAGAATAGTTACTTTAAAACAAACTTAAATACTAACATATTTAGAAAATCTATTGAAAAAGGCACTAATGATTTTATAACATGCATACAATACAAAAATTTTAAAAAAGGGATGTGTTATAATATATTAAAGCATTCAATAATTTACCTTTTAACAATATTTATTAGTCAAAAACATTGTCGACCTTTGAGGATATATACATATATAAACAAAATAATAAAATCATTTTCTGTGTGTAAAATTTGGTATGTAAGCAAAAATAAACCCTATATAAAATCTGTTTAAATGCAATATTCTGGAAACAATATGTTAATATAATGTAAAATCTGATAGGACTGTTGGAAAAGAAACGCCGATAAGACAAAATGTCAAAACAGCGTCAAAAGTAAAGTTTTAAACAATAGATATTCACATACAATACATTATTAATATACTACTCACAATATAATCAGTAACACATAAAGTAATACCACAATAAGTATTGTAATGGCAAACTAGAACATTGACGATGGCGTTGAAAATCTAGGTGCCACCCCGTCAGTAAATAATATATATATTTACATAAATACAATATTAACATTTATACTACTCACAAAAACATCAGTAGTAGATAGATACTGTTAAACAACAATTTTCAGCTATAAACACTAACATTTTGGCGACGGCGGTGTTAAAAAGCCTTCACAGTCCGAAGAAAGACAACTCCGGGGCCTTTTCAATGAGGGACGCGAAGAAGCTGTTGTTAGCGGTCGGGGGGGAGTCACCAAGCGTCGGGGTGATGAGTTGGTTACACTTAGTCTCAGAACATTCATATCCTCCTCAACAAGACTGATAACTGACGAAATGGAGGAACATTGGGACAACCTGGGCGTAAACCCAGGAATTGGGGAACCGAAACCGGCAATATTATGCGGTGGTCGTAAAAACGAGCATGAGGACACGGAACTGTTTTCATCTCCCTCAATTTTCATGTCTGAAGAGCAGTAGGAAAAGTCGTAAGTCTCCGGTTTGACACGGGCCTTGTAGGTGGTTAGCCGAGATAAGAGGTGCTCCTTCTTGAATTCGTCATCCTGACGCTGGTCCTGTAGGGCCTGTAATTTGAAATTTAAAAAATATTATCTATTATTTTTAATTGATTCATTACATAATATGTTGTAATCACAGATTTCAATATAAACATTAATATCTAATAAAACCAATAAACACATACTATATATCTCTAAAAGTCCATGGTTGTAATTAACTAAAAAGATAGTAAATTATTTAAAAATTAACAGTTGTCAATAGTGATCATTAACGAGGAGACGCGGTAAACCGAATTATGTGCCAATAATGTTTTAAAAAATTATATGAAAATTAGCAACTTTTCGATGAAATGAAAAGATTTCTAATACAAAGTCACAAAATTTGAAATAGATGTAACAAGGAATATGAATTTAGCTACCTTGTCTTTGCCCAGATCTAACTCCTGTTGCCAAATATCGTCCACAATAGCGCGTTGAATCGACTCGGCAGCGGGCACCAGACGACTGAGGTCCAAGAGGGCAAATCGGTCGCTAAGGGAAACAAATGCGTTGTCAAGCGGCGGTGTGACCCCGCATGCCAGGCAGACGGGGTGGAAATCGGTGGAGCTCAGATGGGAGGGAAGAGGTTCCGGGTGGAGGCGACAGTTGGGACAGAAGACGAGTCGAGGATGGGGATCCTGCTGTTCACGGGGTTTAGTGGGATTGTAACAAAACGAAATTGTACAGACTTGCTCACACAAAAAACATTTACCCGTATTTTGCATCACAAATTTTTGTAGTTTTCTGTAATCGTACTAAAAAAAATATTTTTTTCTAAATTTTTTGTTGTCTGTTGATCTGTGGACATACATTACTGTTTAGAGTTTGCTAGGGGGGTATTTTACCCCCTTAAAAAACGAATTTCCTATCATCCGATTAAGCTGAAATTTAGTATACAGATACCTCCTAAAGACTTGTCTAGCTATTTTTATTTTCAAAAAAATTAATGGATTGGTATCATTTTATGACCTGATTACGTCATAAACTCCAGTTTGGAAAATAACCACATATGCTATATATTCACCAATAAATGCTTTAACTTTTGTTCAATACAACCAATTGACTTCATTCTAATTCTTTTTGCATCTGATTCCAGTCAACAAGATCTATATTTGTTGATATATTTTTATAATTATACTACTTATAAAAATAGGTTATAAGTAAATAGTATAAATTCTATTTGAGCATTATTTTAAATTGCTTGTTATAACTTATTTCGATAAATAATTTTATTGTTCAAGTTAAATGAATATAATAAGTTATAAAATATATCAATAATAACAACATTTTTTCTGTAATTTAAAAATATTTGAAATTATATATTTTGTTATATTTTTTAGTTAGATGAAAGTATTTTAGCCAAGTTGAGTAAAAAATCAGGGTCATACATAATATAGTTCAATCAAAAACTTAATTTATTTGAAAAATCAATTGCCATACAATTTATAACACTCGTAACAATATAACACACAATAATTTTTCATCCTGGTCAAAGAAATGACAATTGTATATTGCTCATAACAATGTAATATTTGATCTGTTGGTAACCATGAAGTGCCGAATAGTATATATATACACACTTCAGATAAATCTATTGATTCTGTACCCATAAATAAAGAGCTAATAATCTTACATTTTATAATAAGTGCTCTTCTACAACTAAAAACGCATTCTGTTATTTGCCAAATAAAAACAATTTCTATCCATTTCGAACGAATAAAATAATTAAATTTGGTTGAATAAAGTATATTTATTTCAGACAAAATAAAAAGAAGTTAAGGTGGCGGGTATTATTTTACTAATAATTTCCATTTGGTCCGGACCGATTTGCAAACGGTCTGAATTTCCATTTTGGTCCACAACATATGTCTATATAATGGTCAAAATATCAAATAAAAACCCGCAACTTCGCCTAATAATGTGAAACAAATATACACAAATACTTAAGTACAACACTACTAAACATGTTCACAGATTTATCCAAAACATTTTCTGATAAACCAGCTTGCTTCGGCCATGAGGGTGTTGATTCCTACATGCACGAATACACATTTCCAGAACGCATTAAGTTTAGCATTATTAACAAAAAGCAATCAACTGTTGTCGTTTAGAGAATTGAAGCAATCTGATTGGATGCGCGGATTAGTTTTTATGCTGACGTCACGTTTGCGAGACATACAGTAAATAGCGAGTCGCATCATTTAAAAAACATCATCTACCAGCTGCTCCATCCGGTAAAGATACAAATTATGAATATGTTCTTTATTGACATGGTTAAAGTGAACATGGTTCTCGTGGTCCTACAGATCTACACAACCTGGCCGACCAGCTGTACTGACCTCGTACTGGTCTTCATCTCCACCATCGCTGTTGTCCGGCGGCGGCAGGCATAGCGGCAGTTGCTGGGCAACAGTGGTCGAGCTGGACGGGGAGGAGGAGGTGGTGGTGAGGTGGCTCTGTCGCTGCGTGTTGAGGGCCTCCAGCCAGGTCTGCAGTCTGAGCGGGACGGAAGGGGGGGGGGGGTCAAATGTCAAATTCAAGCGAAGTGGATTGTCGGGAAATATGTCAATTCAGAATGCAGTTCTATTTAGTCCACTTTACAATGAAAAAGACTAATTTTTAAATGTTCGGTGTAAAAGACTCACCCCCACTTTTTACTCCTAAATACAGGTTCAAAGTACGTCTAATACACCGGATTTTAGGGGACCAATAACACTGCTCTTTGTTCAGCGTCTAATGAGGACTACTTTATCTGAATCGACTTCACAAATCTACGTTTATATAAATAATTATTTTGGATCTAATAGTAAGAATTATTGACACTATTAAAATATTATTTTATAATAATTTGCATGGTAGGTAGCGATTAATGTTACACTTAAATAAAATTATTGTTATTATAAATTATTAGAACTAAAACCGAGTATTATAACTAAGTTTGTGAATTTTAATAATTATCTAAAAAGTACATTATTTTACGTTAAGCCGCTACTTTTACTTAATCGATTGTTTTTTATGGACTTTAGTTTTGCGATTTTTTTAAATTTATGACGCTAAACTTCCGGTTTCGCAGACAAGACCAACCTTTCAACCGCCATTTTGGTGACGTCATCCTCCGCAGCAGCCTCCCCCAGCACCATCTCCTGCCCCATCACATCCCCCCAGTCCGTCAACCGGAGACACAGCAGTCGCCCCCCGCCACCGCCGCCTCGGTCGTCCACCTCCACCCCGCACAGCCCCAAGAGGCAGCAGCGCTCCTCCAGCCGGGCACAGGCAGCCGTCACCTCACAGCCGAGCCGAACCACACTGCACAGGCCGCTGCCCAGATCCCCTGCTGAGAGGGAGGGGGAGAGCTGCTGGGCCGGTTGGAGGCCGGAGGAGTCGGAGAGGTTCAGACGGGAGAGGGTGGCCTCACGGAGGCCTTGGGATGCGAGCAGGAGATGACTCGTTCTGAGTTGATAATGTATAAATATTATTATATTAATCAGCATATTACTATCAATTTAGCAAGTAGTATAAATATAATTAAACAAATTAATGATGAGATAAAAAGATTATTATCAATCTTAAATGATGAACAAGTAATGTTCAACAGTATAAAAAAATTAAAAGTGCACTAGACTCAACCTTTCGGTCTTCTTGGACCATAGACATCAAAGAAAATAAGTGTATTGTACATTGATGAAAGTTCCAAATCTATGGGACGGTCAACACAAAGGTTCAAATATAAAACATTAAAAGAGGTTACAAAAAAATAATGTAAGATACCATCAGAATTAGCCTAATAAAGGCAGCCTCGACAATACAGCGAAAGTTAAAATTATTAGGTTTATTAATTAAATGGGTAGAATCAAAATTAATAGAATGATTAAATAACACACTATTTCTGTAACACAGTTTTCACACATAGAATATATTGCAATTGTTAAGAATTTACACGATAAACACATGAGCTACGGGAAGGTTTAGTAGCGTAAGTTGGCGTTAAAACAAATATCAAGACTGGGAACGAAAATAAAATAACGAGATATAAACCTGTGTAAAATGCTATATAAATACAAATATAACTCACAGTTGAATAAGTATTATACGTCAAAAATAGAGAAAAGTAATACCGAAAACAATTTCTTTAATAAAATAATAGCTTAGATCGGAAAACATTAAAATGTTGATCCTTTCACTGTGCTTTTAGTGTCACCCTTGCTAGTCATTAAATTAGTGGAGTTTGACAAATATTGAAAGTAGAAATGTTGAAACAATAACCATTTTGATGATTAATTATTGTGATTTTGGTATTGATTAAAAATACCTAGTTGTGGGGTAATGAAGTTGTATGCTGACCTATTTTCCCGAATAATAGACAATGATAACCGTTTGACAGATAAATAAAGATAAGCTTTTGTCCCAGGTTTACGTTATAAAATCATGAAAGAATAGTGCATTATAAATAAATAGTGTAACAACTAAAAATCAGAATATTTATACGTAAATGGTAATCTATGTTTATATTTATATAATATATACTATGTCTATAAATGAGCTGCTTGATCTAACATGATCTACTCACGATCCAATCTGAGTCCAGTGTGAGTAGACAGCCGGTCTGAGGAGGGCCGGAGTCCACTGCATCACTGGAACACCTGGCATCCTGCGGTCCACCAGCAGACAGTTGTACTCCGAACAAACCAGCACATAGGGCGAACACTTCTCCACACCACTCCCCCCCGGCGAGGGCGGCTGACTGCAGTGGTAGACACGCTCGTACCCCGTCAGCAGCTTAGATGGGAGGGCAAACAGGTCCTGTTGGGCCTTTCCTTCACTCTCCGGACAGCGCAGGTCAAGAAGCAACAGCTGAGATCTGTCCGCGTAGAGAGCCTGACGTGGGTGCCCAGTAACTTCGGCCCAGGACCAGATATCATTGGCCGTGGAGCGCGGGTAGATGGTGCGAGTTGTCAGTGTATCAGCGTCCGACATGAGGCAGAATGTGTCCTCACCAGTGACGATATACTCCTCTTCGATGAAGGGGTTGTCCGAGGAGTAGAGGACATCGAAATCAAACGATGCCCGAATACAGTTGTTAAGCGCAACGTTGCGTTGTTTTCTGACGAGAAGGGAGCTGTCATTGATGCAGGCGGAAATGCCGAGGATAGGTTCTTCTTCAGAACAATCAAACTTGTGGCTGTCATCAGTGCAGGCAACAAGCAAGCGCTTCTCGAGATCTAATTTTCTACAGACGAGTGACCTCATCCGAGGCCCTCCAAGATACACCAAGTGTGGTGCAGTGTCGTCGGCTGTTTTCAGCAAAGCAAGACAGTTGGAGTAACTCGAGTCAACTTTCCGAAATGCCTTCTGCATATAATCTGCCCGAAGATACTCCCATTCGCGGTTGAGAAAAACGTTTAAAGTATAAGGGAGCTGACTGGCCGCATTCACCATTTTAGTAATATTATTGGATTCAACAGCTGTTTTGAAAGCCGTGACATGCCGGTCAATCTTTGCACTGCTCCGGTGTGCCGATAGTCTCAATGAGGCTGCGACCACCTTCTCCTTGCTGTCATAGATCCGCGCCATTGACATCAACTCACGACTAGCATCCTCCATCAAGTTTGGCTCCATTGCCAGCGGATAGGGCGGACCATTGAGATAGCTGTCGAAATCCTGAGAAAACCTGAACTGCTCTCGAACAACTGTATCACGTTTGTCAAGAGTTGATTGGCTCAGTTGGACAGCTCCATTTCTAGCCCAGTCTGCTACGAGGCTGCGCCCCTCGCCGTATGGTCCAAAGGGGAGCACAGTTCGCATACTGGATGCTGTGTGACTCGCTCTGGAGTCGTGGATGTTCCACCAGCTGGAAAAGTTGAACTCGGGAAACGCCGCCATAAAGACTGTTTCTGTGAGAGAAAAAAATTATGTGATTATTACAACATGAAATTATTGATAATTTAAGAGAACCAATGGAATCGAATATTGACGGAGACTAATAACGACATATTTCATAAAAAACAACCACCCCCCCGTTAGAATCCTAGATCAGCCCCTGCATTATAATTATATCAAATTTCAAACATTAAAATAAATTTTCAAATAACAAAGCAGGTTGTCTTACTCAAGAATAAAAGCTAAACTGTCTAAAAAATACATTGTCTAACCAATCATAATGAATAAAAATTAAATATTTAATTTTTACAATAAAAAGTTAGACTCAATGTGAAACTTAGTGTCAAATGCTGCTGCATACTTGTATTAGAATATTGAACGATAACAATACGTACAATACTAATAAATGATCACAGAGAATCACTTATTGAGAAAAAATATTATATACTAAAATAACCAAAGCCTAAACAAAAAATTATATATATGGCAACCAGCCATAATCAAAAATAACATTTTAATTTTATTATTCAACAAACAAAATATTATTATGTTTTAATATGTTAGGCTATTAAAATTAAATATGAATACTGACCTTCCAAAATGTTATGTTTATGATCTAAGAGAGAAAAGTTTGAAAAAATAACAATAATAATCATTATTCAATATTTTTATTAGATGTGATTGGAAGACTTCAAAATGGCGTATTTTAAAACTTATAAACAGTATTTATAACTACGTTTAGTAATTAGAGTAAATATAAATTTAATATGTTGTATATTTTGTCATTAGTAAGCTATTTGTTTTACTTCAGAACCACTATAAATCAATCTAGTTAAACAAACAAATAATAGTACAATACTTTATATGCATCAGAATAGTTAACTGATGTTAATAATAAATTTTTAGATACTTTTTTGTTAGATTTGATCTCAAAAAGCATACTAAATATTTCCATTTATACAATTCTAAATATAGAATACCAAGTATAATTAGAAACTGCAAATATATTTATTAAAAAGTCTTGTTAATAAGATGCATATTCATTTTTTATTTATTCCAAAAAATAAATGGGATTATTTTTTCTACAATTTATAGAAAACAAATATTGACTTTCTTAAAGGATCATCACTGAAATATGTTATTGTCAAAAATATATATATAACTATTCTGATGAGGTCCAAAATTAGAAAATAACATTGATTGAATGTATTACCATGTTTTTTAAATCATATTTAAACTTTTAAAAAATAAGTATCCTATGGTAAATAATTCAACAAATCAATTTCTAAATAGTGGAACATATCATATTGAAATTCACAAATTAAACATATTCTTAACAAATGATAAAAATTAACCAAATTTTAATTTGGAATATAAATTAACAATCTCCTCAAATACCACAAATATGATATGATCTAGATATTATATATACTGTTTTAATTCTATAATTAAAAAGTTATAATTATTTGTCAATGATAAATAAAGTTTATATTTGAAATTTATTTATTTCTCTATTAAAATACTTAACCAACTGAATACTTAATCAATAGTATATATGTTCTGCAAATGTAAAGAATTTTTTAATAATTAAAATCATTTATGTTCATTTTTCTAATATAAATTAAAAAACAAATATTTGCTTACTAAAAATTATGTAGCAATGGTACATACAATTTGGCAATTCAAAGCATTAAAAAAAATTATGATCATGAATTGAATAATTGTGTGTATGGTTTATTAATTATAAGCCCACATAGTTTGTTCTAAAAAAGTATGTAATTTTATTATTTGTCAATGATATATATCAAAAGTAAATTGGATCTAGATAATAAAACATCAATTTTTTTAATATATATTTTACAACAGTAATTATAACATACAATAAATTAATTTTAAATAACATAAATTTATATAAATAATTTTTTAATATTATTTTAAATGTAAATGAAAATATTTTAAAACAATTTATTAAAAACTTTCAAAATAATACAAATTTGGTCAGTTAAGTCACTATCTATAACTCTTTTTTCTGATATGATTTATATTATAGATAGAAGCCAATTCCACAACAACCAATAGCTATGCCAAATACCTGAGAAAAATACAAAACAAATTCCAAAAAACCTATGCCAGGTACCTCACCTGATATAAAACCTGATGCCACTTCCAAAAAAATTAAGCCAGTTCTGAATAATCTGATGCTGATACCATTTGTGTGAGATAAAGGTGGATGCTAATATATATTCTGATGCAATCAGATACCAATTTCAGTATTATTTAATATTAATATATATATATAAAGAGTAGATAAATATAATAAATGAGTATAAAAAAATATTTCACTTTATTTTATTACTTATTTATCACTTATTACAGGTATTTATTTTTAACAATACATAGCATACTGCAGATTGCCCACCAAATTAAATAATTTGATGGAACAGATATGGTTTATTCTGTTGATCTAAGAACTTACCTAAGGCAGTCTATCTCATAACCTATTCTATATTGCCTCAATGGTTACAATAATTATAGTAAATATCTGTAATAAGTAACTCTGATTCCACTTTATTCTAATCTAATCATATTTAATTCAACTGTAATTAAGTCAGATTCAACTCTATTCAATTTTAATTAACTCCAATTCCAATCTATTTAATAATAATTAACTCCAATTCCAATTTATTTAATTATAATTAACTCATATTACACTCTAATTAACTCCAATTCATCTTTGTTCTAATCTTACTAACTCCAATTCTAATATATTCTCCTCTAACTGTCTCTGATTCAACTTTAATTAACCCCAATTCTACTCCACACTCCTCTAACTATCTCCAATTCCACTCCATTCTAACTAACTCTGATTTCACTCTATGTTTTTCAAATATATCTTATTCCACTCTATTTTCATCTAATTAACACTGATTCCACTATAACAATAATCTCTAATTCCACTCTAACTCTTTATTCTAATCTTACTATCTCTTATTATACTCAAATTATTTCTAACTATGTCTTATTCCACTCTCATTAATGCCAATTTCACTCTATTCTCATATAATTAACTCTGATTCCACTCTGTTGTCCTTTAATTGTCTATGATTCTACTCTATTTCATTTTAATTTACTCTAATTCCTCATTATTTTAATATTATTAACTTCAATTCCACCCTATTATTCCACTTTCATGAACATTAATTATACTAAATTCTCCGCTAAATATATCTTATTCCACTCTATTCTCATCTAATTCTTGAGTCTGATTTTACTGTAATTAATTCCAATTAATATTACATTAATTCTAACTCTTATTCTACTATATTATCCTTTAACTATCTAAAATTCTACTTGAATCACCCCTTTTTCCATTATATTCTACTTTAATTAACTCTGTATTATATTTGGCTCTAACTATCTCTGATTCAACTTGAATTTACCTTAGTTAATCCTGAATACACTTTATTGCATTATAACTAACTATGATTCTATTTGTCTTAGTTGGCTATGCCTATACATAGTTCAAAAGTAATGTCATAAAATAAATAAAATATAATTTATAAGTTTATATTATATTTTATCTACAGTTTATATATTAATTATATATTTTACTAAATATTATTGTGTAATATTAATAGTGCAAGTGTATAATTCCTTTTTTCAGTACCATAATACTAATAAAAAATATATATATATAATAAAGGTAGGACATTATTGCTATTTTAGGAATTCAGCACAACTTGAATTTATATATTAAGACTTAAATTTCGTGATCTCAGAACATGGCTACACACACTACCAGTACCATATTAAAATTTATACATTTAGTAGTATTAACTGGTAGTGAGTAGTGTGACATAATTAATAATAACATGGTTCTTATGCTTTTCCCAGAAACTTTCCCCTTGACTTTTAATGATACATAATGTGAAAATTTGAAAAACCGAAGGTTAACAATAATATGTATAGCCTACATATAAAATATAAGTAAACTGGATATCTAATGAATAAACAACATTAATAGTGAATGAATATAAAAATAGTTTGATTGACACAGTCACAGTTAAATGTCAGTTCCTTTCTCATTTGGCTTTGTTTTGAACACATTTTTACCAATGCATGAATCTATTTTCTTTTTGTTGATGCTTTGGTCCAGTTGCCATTTTATTGTATGCATAATTTTCTGAAATTTTCATGTTTTCTTTGCTTCATAATTATATAATAAGTTATCACCTGAATCCACTAAATTATCCATTTATATTAATATAAAAAATTCATTTTATCTATGACTATGTGAAAAACAATTGCTTGTTAACTCTTAGGTACGTATTAAACTTTTTCTCCCGATTCATCTCCCGATTCGTTTTTAATTATTTCAATTTATTTTAAT
>JAUZND010040877.1:7717-21028 GCA_034780555.1 Coelogynopora nodosa
AATTTATCCAGTTTTATTCAATTCTCATCATTTATTCAAGAAATTGTTCACATTTTTCATAAATTTATCCAGTTTTATTCAATTCTCATCATTTATTCAAGAAATTGTTCACATTTTTCATAAATTTATCCAGTTTTAAATCAATACTAATCATTTTTTCAAAAACATTTCAACAAATTTTCATACTTTTCATAAATTCTCAGTATATTTTCAATCAACATACCCAACATAATCATCTATCGGTAATTTTCTCATTTTAATCTTGTATTCCGTGCAATACGCTAAACTATGTCTATTAGGATTAGACTTGTCTATCAATCCTCCAATAACATACACTTCTTTTGACGAAAATGATGCAAGATTTTTACGGGCATCTGGACACAAATAAACAACCTCCTTTTTAACAAAATCATCATTTACAATTCTACCCTCATTCCATTCCAATACACTCTTTTCAGTAACGTGAAAAATATGAGGAGAGTTGAAATCCTGGGGTATAAATTTACCTATACAATGAACCAAATAATCGTCATTTTTCACTCTACACAACACAATTCTCAATGGAGTTCTTGTCTGTTTATTAAAAGCAAAACAGCTTACAATTTGCTCAGACAAATTTCTAATTTCCTTTTCCGACATTATTTTTTCATAACCACAATCGATAACAATTTCATTATTCAAACCACAATTCCATGCAAGACGGGCGTAATTTAAATAATTTTTTTTTGCTCCATAGATATTAGGGATGATGCTTTGAATATACTTATCTTTCAACCCTTTTTCGATAAGTATATTGCTTTTTTCTCTCTTTTTAATTAATTCAATTTGTTTTTCTTGTTTTTTCGCCGCATCGTTCATTTTTTTCATTTGAGTAACAAAGTAATAATGAAAAAGACGTTTTCTCTGTTCTACACCATTACAAATTAATAAACTCATCCATTGTCTAGAAGAAATTTCATCTGGTATATTTTCATCCAATGCTCGTAATGTATCCACTTCTTTTTGAAGATATAGTAATCTTTTTGCGGCATAATCAGGTAATTTTTTCAATTTTTCACTGCAGGTAGCATCGTTATCGGTAGGATTATAGTTGACACATTCTTTAGTTATCAATTGATCATTTTGTTGGTCAGAATTTACGCCAAAGTTTATGCTTTTGACGTAATTACTATTGACATCTGAAAATCCTTTTGAATTTTGAATTTTAATATTAGATATACGGTTAGATGAGGTTAATAAAAGAGCAACATTTGAGATTAATTTTTTGCAAATTAATGACATAAAAATTTGAATTTATTAATTATTTTTCACGTGGAATCAAAATAAAGTTTTACTCAATTTGATGGTTTGTTGCTGTGGATTTTATAAATATTTTTTTTTAAATGATCATTTAAATTTTAAATTTTAAAATCAGATTCTCTTTATTTTTTATGAAAATAATTTATCATTTTTAAAGTTTTGGTATAAATTTATAATAAATACAATTTATAACAAATTTTTTTACTTTATTTATCAATAAATTTATATTATTTACACAATAAATTTTATTAGAAAAAAATATTTATTTTTTTATTTATAAATGGAAGTAAAAGAATCCTCATCGAATAGTTTGGAAGATTTAAAAGTAGAGAGTGGAATTATTGCTGAAAATAATGTGGATAAAATTTTTTTTGAAATAGACGAATCGATTGATAGATTTGATAAGACATGTGAGATTGATTCAGAGGCAAGTGTGCCTTCAGCAATGGCTGTGAATGCAGAAGAGAGGTGAAAAAAATATTTATTAATTTTCAAATGATTAGAATTTTTTATTTTGAATTTAGAAAAATTTTTGTCGGTGGTTTACATTACATTACAACTGAAGGTATGAAAAATTAATAGGAATTTCTTATAAATAAATGATGAGAATTGAATAAATAACTGGAAAATTTATGAAAAATGTGAAAATTTAGTGAATAAATGATGAGAATTGATATAAAACTGGATAAATTTATTTTTAAAAAAATAAACATTTCCAGCTGGCCTAAAACAATATTTCTCAAACTTTGGGGAAATTGTAAGTATCGTAATAAAATATAACCCCCTCACAAAAGCTTCAAGAGGATTTGGATTTATAATTTTTGAAAAAACTGAATCAGTTAAAAAGGTACTTGACCAAAAAGTTCACAAAATTGACGAAAAAGTAGTGGAAGCGAAACCAGCTTGTGTGAATTTTGTAGAAACGGCCCCAAAAGTGTTTGTGGGTAGTCTAGATAAATGCATTTCACAACAACATTTGATGCAGCATTTTTCACAATACGGACAGGTAATTAATTATTAGAAATTTAGAAAAATATTTCAATTAATTTCAAATAATTTAATTCAGATAAAATCAATTGATATACCTATTGATAGAGAACTAAAGACGGCAAAAAACTTTGCATTCATAACCTTTGAAAGTATGGCAGCTGTGGAAAAAGCTACATTGGAAAATAAGCAATTTGTCAATCACATACAGGTAAAATTAACTTGATAAAATGAATTTAAAATTTAAAATAATTTTAAAAAAAATATCACTAAAGGTTGAAGTTAAAGTGGCTCTCACGCGGTCTCAGATAATGCGCAATAAATTACAAACAACTCAAGGTAATATTAAAAAACAGTTTTTTTTTAATAAAATTTAGTTACTAATATTACACATAATTTCCTTAAAGGATCTCCAAAAGTTCACACAAAAATTCCAATTGGAAATTATCAGTTTTTGACTCCCATACCGACTTTTGGAAATGTACAAGCTAGGCGAATTATGAGTCAGTTACCTCGATTTTGCGCACCTTCAGAATTTAATCCAATTCACAATATTATGGATGCAAACAACAAACTCCTTCAGCATTACAGTAAAATTTAAAATTACTAAATTTAATTATAATCATATCAATTAATAAAACATTTTTTTAATTTTAAAATTTTTTTAAATTAGTTAATGAATACAAATACATGACACCTGCAGAATCCGATGACTACTGCAACCAGTTTTTGCTTACAAACGTCCCTCCCGAAAAAAAGCAGCAGGAATAAAAAAAATGAGAAATTTCAAATTGAAATTTTTAAAGTTGAATAAATTTTGGATATTCATTGTTAATTTGAATAAAACTTTTTTATTTATAAATTATAATAACTACATATAGTTGTCATATAAACTAAAACAGTTTAAACTAATAAATTATCGCTCGACATCATGGTTGGTTATCTTTTAAAATTTAAATCTCAAATTCACATTAATCAATTTAATTTAATTTAATTTGAAATTTATTCAGGTGGCAGGAAAATGCAAGAAAAATCCAATGTTGGACATGAAAATAAAGAAATTATGTCTCAATATATGTGTGGGTGAATCTGGTGATCGTTTGACTCGTGCAGCGAAAATTTTAACCCAATTGACAGGAAAACAACCTTGTTTTTCAAAATGTAACTATTTTTAAAGGTTATAATTTTCATTTTTTATGTAGCAAAGTTGACCATCAATTCGTTTGGGATTAGAAGAAACGAAAAAATTGCTGTACACATTACTGTTCGTGGGGAAATGGCAAAAGAGCTTTTGGAGAAGGGTTTGAAGGTGATTTTATAAAAAAATATAATTTTTTCGTCTTTTATTTCCCTTGAAAAAATATATTTGAACATTTTAAAATATTTTTGTGAATTTTTCAATTCATATTCATTCAAAATGTCATATAAATTTTAATTTGCAACCCGACTTGATTTTTATCTTGTTGGTACTTATATTTAGACAATTTTACTTTTTATTTAGAAAAATAATGAAAATGTTGTAAATTTAAGTTGTTTACCTTTTTTTATTGAAAAAATCAACTATTTGAACATTTTAAAGTATTTTTGTGAATTTTTCAATTCATATTCATTCAAAATGTCATATTGCCATCCCTGGAAATAATAATTAATACTTTTTTTAAAAAATTTTAATTATTTTTGATAATTATTAATTTTACAGGTAAAAGAATATGAATTGAGTCAAAAAAACTTCAGCCCAGAAGGAAATTTCGGATTCGGAATCAGCGAACACATTGATTTGGGTGTAAAGTATGATCCTGCGATAGGAATTTATGGAATGGACTTTTATGTGGTTCTAGCGAAGCCAGGAAATCGAGTTTCAGAACGAAAAATCCAAAGAGCTAAACGAGGAACTAGAAATAAGATTACAAAAAACGAGTCTATGGATTGGTTCCAAAAAACGGTAAACCAGAATTATTTTTAAAAAAATTAATTTTAAATCTAGTTTGACGGAATCCTTCTACCTTAAAGGTGTTTATAATTAAAATAAAACTTATTTTTATTTCACTTGACATTTTCTTCCGTTTTTTCTGTACCGAAAGTGTTTATTTCCATCTTAATATCTGGTGTCTTGAATCTTTTTTTCATCAACACTGGAATAAGAGAAATTAAAGCTATACTAATGAGAGCTAAAACTGTGGATATTGACATTATTTGTCCTGTTGAGGTTAGTCTGTTTATAGTTTTCCCTGCTTGTATTGCTACAAATGAAGGTGGCGCAACTCCTATAAATGTTCCTACAAAAAAATAGATGAAAGGTACATTTATAATGGGAGAAGCAATGTTTATGAACCAATTGGGTAGAAATGGTGTGACTCGGAGAAAAATTATATAATTCAAGAGACAGTTTTGATTCTCCTTTATCTAAAAATTAAAATATACATAAATTTATAATTTAAAGTGTACAATTTTTGAAAATCTTTCGACTCTTTGAGGGAATAACTTTTTAATTAATCCTCTTCCGAGCACTAGAGATATACAATAACATAAAGAAGCTCCTATCGCCGAACACTAAAAAAAAATGTAAAATTAATTAAACTATAAAATATAACAAAAAAAGTTTACAGTACAAACAACAAAAAGGGCTAAAAAAAAGTTGAAAATACAGCCAGATATTATCGACAGAAAGATGGATCCAGGTATGGCAAATGCTTGAAGGCTAGAATATTAAATAAATAATAAAAATACTCAGGGTTGTCCAATACACTCAAAATTGTGCACGAAAGTGCACGACTAGATTTTGATTGTGCACGAAAGTGTAAGAATTGTGTACGAAAGTGCAGATTGTTTACAAAATATATTCATAGACATTATGAGTCATAATTTATGACGCTATAATTATTATAATAATACTTGACATAATTTCAACATGCAGAATAAAATGCAAATTTAAAATTCAAAATTCTTTGCCTAAATTTACCACTTGAAAATTTGTAATCTTGACAATATTTAATAATATTCAAATTGCAGAGTTTTTTATTGCAGTTTATTTTATGATTTTTTACAATTTTAATACAATTTTCGGATTTTTTTTTCATTTATTTGTTCTCAAATTACCAACATGGATTTTATGAATATTAATAAGGTGGATGCAAATTTTCTTGTATTGAAATTTCTGTGCGAATTGATTGAGGTTCCTGCATATATGGTAATATATTTCTAAATTTAGTTCTTTTAAATGCATTTAATAGATAAAGGATGAAGTTGCACTACCATCTCTAAGGGCATTGAAAAAGAACAGAGTTTTTTTACCCTTTTTGTTATGCAGTTACTGTAAATGTCTCACGAAGTGGTTTAGATTGGAAGGAGATAAATGGAAAAACGTGAATGGATACTTTAGTATGAAGAGACATACCGAAAAATGCTCCAAAAAGGTTAATACGGAAAATTTACTACCCAAATATTTATCTCCTCAAGATAAAAAGGTGTGGAATGAGAAAGTGGCAGATATGATATCAGACCGTCCAACTGTATCCATATCTGCAGGGGTCAGTTTAGCGGTCGAAACTGCTAATTACGTATCACAATCCTATACTTATAGCGTGTCAAGGCAAACAATAACTCGTGTAATTTTAAAAAGAGGATATGATGCTTTGGCAAAGTTTAGAGCGTGTTATACAAATATGGTCAACAGCAAAGATTGTGGTTTCAGTGTGGTTGTTGATTACTGGAGTGCACGCGAGAAAGGATACTTGGTTCCATACGGAGGTATGGTAATTTGTGGAATAACTGCTGAATGGAAGTGGACCTTTTTTCCTTTATTGTTAGAAGAAACTCCATCTAAATCTCATACTGCTGTTTTTACTTATGATTTCTTCATGAAACACCTAATACAGTCTCTAGAAACCCATATTTGCACTGATATGGCACGCACAATGACATGTGCATTTAGTGGAAAAAATGACACACATACATCCTACATTCATGTCGGTTGTGTTGAACATAGACTATCTACCTGCATAAGCGATTCCCTCAACATACGAAGTATTGACAAAAAGAAGCAAAAAATAACAGATCCAGTGCACTTATTGTTATTATCGTATCTGACCGAGATGAGCACAATTGAAAGTTTTTATAACCAAAAGATTAGTATGGCAAAAGATTTGATAATAGCTATACCCACAAAATCACGAACAAGAGAATGGAGATCTTCTATCAATCGGATTAATGCTCATAGTGTTAACTATGGTATATACGTTGAACAAAATGCGAGTACAAAAATTCCACCAAAAAACTTCTTCACTGAAATGAATATAATCTTCTCAAAATTAAAACTTTTTTTTGATAAATTAGAGGCAAATGATGTTACATCTCATGCTGCATTACTGTTGTATTTCATGTTGGATGCCACTCTTCTAAAGATCCATGAAAAATTGGACCCTGCTATTACGCTGGAAGTTGTTCATTATTTCTGCCAACGGTTAGCGAATAGTATACGAACCAAGCTGAGACAGTATTGTACTAAAGATTTTATGCTAGTTGCTACGTATTTATCTGGAGTGCGAATCGAAGATGATTTTATAAATACTATTCATTTTTTTTTAAATTGTAATTCTCCAACAGCAAAATTATGGAAAACTTACTGGAATAATTTCCTAGTTACATACAAAAGTAGAGTAGTTAATTATTGCTGTTCTTGCGTTGAACCCACTCCAACAGTTATTTATCATGCTCCTCCTCCAAACGATACCTTTAATTTTGAATATTTCTTCGAGCCTAAAATACCTCGAATTGGAAAATCAGCAATGGAATATGAAATTGAACAGTTTGATAAATCTGCTAGTCCTTCTAAAGACCCGTTATCATATTGGGCAGTCGAAAACAGATACTCTCAGTTAAAAATTGTCGCCAGAAAAGTATTTTCTATTACAGTTTCGTCAGCTGTAATAGAAAGATTATTTAGCAAATCTGGCCTATTTTTGTCAAAACTGAGACGGAAAATGAACCCAAAATTACTAAAATCTCTCCTTTACAATAATTACCTTAATATTAACCCAACAATTAAAAATCTCCCTAACATATTTAATGGAGAGCTACCAGATAACGAGGTAGAAGAGATTGTTTCATACCAAGACAGTTTCCATCCAATTTTTCACAATGAGATGGCTGAAAAGAGTGATACCGATAGTGACGATGAAATTTTGAATTATGGCAATTTCTGATAAAACTGATAACTTACTAACTTTTTAATTTATAATAAATTTAATATTATTTTAAATTCATCGAATGACTTTGGTAAAACTTTGTAAACATACTTCGAAACGTGATAATGTCATAATATCATAACAGATATTGTGACTCGATTAAAATATTTTTTGGTACCTGTAACTCTCGTGCACAATTCGTGCACACTAATAAAATGACCATTTTTATTCTATGCACTTTCGTACACACAAATTTGCGTTTTGGACAACCCTGAAAATACTTAAAAAAATAAATTTTCTCACGTAATGTAGACAATAACGAAAATGTACAAAACATTGAAAAAGTAATCATCCTTGTAAACTTTCAAAACTCTAGCAAGATTTTTCATTTCGTCAATATTCCAAGGGAGTTTGATAACAGCAAGGTCAGATTTACTGTAAATGTTAAACTGTCAATTTATGTTTTAAAATTAAAATTTATATATTTATAAACCTTTTAAACTCGGGCATGGCGTAATAAGCACTGAATCCGAAAAAAATCAACAAAATTAAAACAGAAACGATGAATAAAAACTTTGTACTTATTCTCATTTCTTCTTGCATATGATGTACATGATTTTAAATTAAATACCGCGTATTAACGAAAAACAAATATACCTTGGAAAAACAAATTCTATCTCAAATACACTATTCTCAACATTGAAATTCTCATTCTAGTCAATTTGATTTAATCTCCAAGACTTTTGGACCTAGAACAATGTAATACTCAAGTTTTAAAAAGTTAATGACGACTCGTAAATATCCTAGAGCAATAAACAAACTTTACTATTTGCAGAATTAAAAACTGTTTTTAAAAAAATGTTTAAAAAAAAGTTTTTCAGATCTACATCTTTATTTTATATACTAATAGACTAATAAATATTTATAACTTAATTAATAGATGAACAGAGGGTGGCGGATAAGATGTAGGTCTTTATGTAGATTGGAGATTTAGCCATAGAGAGCCTCAATGACGTCGTCATATTTATCGTAAATGATATGCTTTTTCGTCTTTAGAGTTGGTCCAAGTTCTCCAGATAGAATAGAAAAGTCCTTTTCCAAAACGGCCCATTTCTGGACTTTATGAGGTTGATTGATGGCATGTTTGTTGGCTCGATCGATGGCAGCTTGGATTGCGTCGACAATCTTCTTATCTTGTTTGGTGGAGATTGGTTCGATGGTGCATGTATCGGATCCACTCTCTTGGCAAAAGTTGAGAGACTCGAGGCTCAGTTTGTTGGAAGGCAATCCAGTTTCCAGCAAATCTACTTTCAAAGTGAGGAGAGCTATCAGGTACTTTCTCTTGTCCCCTACAATGATAATGTTGCTCAGACATTTGAGTTGCTTTCGAATTGCGTTTTCTATATTTCCTGTAGAAATATTCTCCCCTCCGGCAGTTATAATCAAATCCTTTATCCTCCCGATAATCTGTAAATGGTCATCTTCCCACTTTCCTTGGTCTCCAGATTTTAAATAGTAGTCATCGGTGAAACCTTCCACAGTCTTTTCTGTATTGTCCTTGTATCCCATGAAAATGTTTCTTCCGTACATTTGAACCTCAGAATCAGCGTCGTTTATCCTTATATGAGTTCCACTGTACGGCTTTCCAACTGTTCTCGAGTTGAACTCGGTAGGCAACATGAGAGTTTGAGGACCTGACGTTTCAGACATTCCATAAGTTCCATGAATGTACATACCTAGACTGAGGAAAAAGTCCATTGTAGTCTCGTGCATGGGGGCAGCTCCAAAAAACATGTATCTGCATTTATCGAGTCCCAACACAGCCTTGACCTTTTTGTACACGAGCGAATTTGCCAATTTGTAACTCAAGGGGTCCTTTTTCAAAGTCTTGTTGATCATTTTCATTCCGTACTTGAATCCGACATTCTTGGCCCAATGACCAATCTTTCTTTTAAGGTATCCGTTGGCAAGCGCAGCTTCAACAATCCTCTCGTGAATCTTTTCAAACACTCGCGGCACTCCGAGGAAGATGGTGGGCTTTACTTGGTTCAGAGTGATTTTCAACGTACCTTTCAAAGCGGAAGGTTGAGCGTAGTAGACTGTCGATCTAGTCACGATTGGACCAGCAATGTCCAAACATTGAGCAGCAACGTGGGAGAGAGGAAGGTAGCTTAAAATTCTCTCAGCTCCGTAGATAGGTCCGTAATCATCGACGAATCTCTTGGCAGTCCATACTAGGTTATCGTGACTCAACATTGCGGCTTTGGGGTTGCCTGTCGTTCCACTCGTAAACACGATACTACAACACTTGTTTGGAGCGAGCTCGGAAACTCTCTCATCAAAAGTCACGGTTAGAGCAGCTTCGTCCTTCTTTCCAAATTCGATAAACTTGTTCCACGTGTATTCATTCTCTTCCAATTTATACGATTTATTCAAGTTGTAGGCGACTACAGCTCGAAAGTTTTTAATCTGAGATTTTACCAAGTCCAACTTTTCCATCTGGGCTTCCGTGTCCACAATAATAACAGTGCAATTTGCCAATTGGAAGTTGGCCAAATTTGTCTCGGCATTGTTTGTAGTATAAATGCCAACGCCAATAGCTCCTATATGGATGGCTCCCATGTAACTCAAATGCCAACATACGTGATTAAATCCAATGATGGCCACACCTTCCCCTTCTCTCACGCCCAAGGCCAGCAGAGACCTGGAAACGTTCTTAATCATACTGTAGTATTTAGGATACGTGATGTAAGACCACTCGCCATCGACACTCGGTTGATGAGCAATAGCATACTCACTAGTGTCGGAAGCACGGATGGTTTGTTGGAGCAAATCACAAATCGTGACGGCTTTAGTGTCTGTGACGTCTGTTCGTAATCTCACCGGGGTAATAACGTTTGTTGTAATATAAGGAAGTGACGGACAAGTTAATTTTTCCATGTCATAATTGTTGAATGTAAAATCACTGCTCGATTGGACGCCAAATTTGGGAGCCTCTGGGATCGATGGTTCCCTGCGTCCTTTGCAGAATAAGCTTGCGATAGGCTCGAAAGCTGTACTTTGTCGTCGCTTGCTTCTCGAATTTTTCTTTTCTCGATGGGGCATTTCGACAGATTGATTACACCTATGAGATAAATTAATTACACATTATGAAAATTTAATATATTAATTCATGTTCTACTCTATTGCACAATATTATCGTTGAAAATTTAATCATTTACATATCAAAGCGGGATATTATCGCGGGGAATTAGGATAATACCAATTAATCGAATTAATTACAAACATGGATTAATACATTTGTGGGGGATTTTATTAAGCGTATGAGTTTTTCTGTAAAATTTAACAACAAAATTTCAATAAAAATCCAAATATTTTTCAATTTTTCTCTAAAATTAACAAAATTTCAATAAAAATGGATATTTTAAAAATTTATTTTCACTATTTACCAAATATTTTTTATTTTTTCTGTAAAATTAACAAAATTTACTAAATAAATTGACTTTTATTTTAAAAAAATTACCCAGTGTCTTCCTTCTTCAAATTCTCAACTTTGATAACATTCACAGCCATAATGTAGATGTTTGTTCACTAAATAAAAATATTAACCACATTAAATTCAAAACGTGAAATATCATTGATTAAAAAAATTGGAAAACTTCCATAAGAGAAAAATTTGACTAAAATTCAAACACACGTTTAAAACGTACTAAATTTTAAATTACAAGGGCGTTGCAAGTGTATTTAAATTAAGTTTTTAATTACCAGTAAATTATTACCTGTTTAAATTTCACAAAGCAAATATTTCAATTTTTGTGCGTATTTAAAAGGTGAATAAATAATAACCGGATAAATAAAAAAAGTTCTAATCAAAAAATAAACAAAAATAAGTCTTAAACAATTACCTGAAAGTAGATAATAGCAATAAAAAATATGTTTTGGCTTCAAGAGCAAAATAGATATGTTTTGTAAAACTGAAAACAAATTGTGAATATAAAATTGAAAAGCGGACTTTGATGAAGATTATACAAACTTGTTAATGTTTACTAGAGTCTCTGGTGGTTGTGTGCTTACAAAGTCTATAAGATTTGCAAAATCACGCCATATTTAAACGATATCTTGTCGTTGCGCTGGTACAATTTTGGACAACCTACTACAATAAACATCAGATGGGCAAAATTGTTGATGTATTTATTATTTGTTTTTGTGTTTCTTTGGAAATGAATAAATGTATTGTATTATTGCCCAATTGTGCAATGTGGTTTGCAATATTAATTATCAAATTTACAACTTAAATTATAAGCCTTATCTGTTTAAAGTGTGAACTGGGATGTTATCTGGAACTGATCAACCAAATGAGAAATTTACAATTTTCACTAGAAATTGCACTAAATTTACAAGCTGGTCCACTGGAGTATTATTACCTGGACGTAATATATAGTATTCGTAGCCTGGTAAAAAGTAATGCATATCATGTCAGACCTGTGTTTTAAAAAATGGTGCAATTATTCATTTAATGAGGTTGATATTGATTTTTTAGATTAAATTTCAAACCAAGATATAAAATTGATTATGATTATTATAAGATTGATATGGATGAGATGATAAAATACGATTGGCGCTGATACGTACAGTTGCTGTAACGAAGACTCTCAGAGGCCATTTCATCTTTTGAAAATTTATGTGTTCAATTTAAAATTCATCATTCTACAAAAAGAAATCAAGTCAGTTGTTACAAAAAGCAAATTGAAAACCTCTCGAGTAATGATATTTTAATACACGTCGATTTTTCTGAAAACTACAGTTGTACTCAACAAGATGCCATACAAAGTGCATACTATGGACAAACCCAAGTTTCATTATTTACTATTGGAATTTACACAAATATTTACTCGAATATTTTCGTATCGTCTGATGGTCCCACCGGGCAATTTAAAAATAGGTTTGTTGCTAATTATATATGTCAAAAACGGAGAACTATTTTTTGATCTTTCTTTGCCACCTCTCATGGCAAGGGCGCCATAGATGGCGTTGGTGGTACCATAAAAAGAATGGTCAAGAGTCGCGTAATGTCTAGGAGAAAAACTGTTAGAAACGCGAAAGAATTTAATGATTGCTGCTAACAGCTATCGACAAAATTTACGTTTAAATATTTTCTCAGTAATATTTTTGTAGCAACAAATACGATTTGTAGTTCAGTACCGGAAATTACGAAGACCCATTTTTGGAAAATAACGAATGGTGAATTTTGTACAGAGAAAATGGAACAAGCAAGAGGGGTTTAAGTCTTGGCATACGTTTATTATTATAAGTTTTATCCATGTTTTATACATTAGATTTTACATATTTTCTACTCTTCAAATGTAGTTGTTATTTTCTATTTACTTCAAGACATATTTTACATTCCTTTGCAGCTGTGTTTGTTTATCTTTATTTCATCTTGTGGCCTCAATTTGTATGGTAACGGATTGTATTTCGCGAAGTCTCACAATATTCCAATTATAAATATTAAAAAATGCAAATTACATTATGTCCTTATGCTAGTAACATTTATAAATATTTTTTGACCATTTTTTTAACAAACCTTTAAAATAATCGCTCCACATATTTGTAGGCAACTAATAATTATAATTCATAAAATATATTTTAACGTGTACCTGATACACTCAGTACATGCACACTGAACGACTCGGCTAAAAATGCAAATAAATTAATTTTTACGATTTTAAAATGGAAATGTTTCAACAGATTGAAACTTGTCAAATAATGAATAATGAAATGAAAATGAAATTATAATTTAATACAAAATGTAACAACGTAAAATGATTGTAAAAATATAGTA
>JAUZND010040888.1:3638-44312 GCA_034780555.1 Coelogynopora nodosa
CAGGTCTTGACGCTCTTATTCAGACCTAAACGAGCCCCAAATTATATAAAAAATTTAACATATCACTCTTATTCTATGATGCACTTAATCAGATGACCCAACTATACTGATAATTCAATAATGTTGTTCTGGAGTCACACTGGCGAGTTGTACAAACCTTTATACATTTTTTCCATCAATCCTTGTTAATTCCTATAGTTCGTTATCTATCTAGTTCCTCTTGTTGCAGGAGACGCGACGTTTACAGAGAATCGGAGCCTGTTCATCACAAGCCACGAGAACATGAATGTAAGTGGAGCAGTATTAACCAGAAACAATTAAAATTTTAAATATTGTTTTTGTACATGACTGTTTGTTTTAAAATATGAATGATTGATTTTAGTCTCATACTTAAAAAGATAAGTGCAATATCCTCTACTGTAAATGTGTAAGATGTATATTTTTTGTTCGTGTAAGTCAGATATTTCACTTATTAAACTATCGTCACTAACTTCATTACGACTTAGCCGTTTAAGATTGCATTCGTTTAATAGGATAGTTTTAACTTATAAGTTATCTTGTGTACATTAACATACAATGTATACACTGTGCCCTTGACATTAATACGACTGCAAGTTTTACTTATTTTATTAAATAATCTTCAAATTTTCGTTACACATTTTCCTTTGTAATTGTTTTACACATCAAATCATTGGAATGTCATTTTTATGTAAGTATTGTTTGTGTTACTGGAAATCGATCATTGATACATTATTTATTACTATATTGAACAGTAGTTCTGTCTGGATCACAATCCAACTAAATGTTCCTGCTACTTAATATTAATTTTCCATAATAACGTATTTATTTGACTCTACAGTTACACCTTCTGTCAACCTCCTACTCTACACCTAACGTTTTTACGTATATTACCCTTTATTTAATTGTTGGGTATTTCTTAAAAATGTTGTAAACGTGTTTATTCCAAAATTGGTATCACTTCAATCTAGGTTTCCTTCAACATAATAATATCAACACAGTGTTTGTCAAAAATTACTCATTTACTGAATCATGATTTGTAGTTTAACTTATAAAATATATATTACTTAATAATTTAATGATGATTAAGTTTAATTATTAGGCTCTGATACCTTTGATCAGATCCCCAAAGAAGCCGAAGTCCGGGTCTTCAAGGAATGGATCCGGACCTTTTTATGAAAGGGGTAAGTAACACATAGGTTATTAAAGTATATACTTGTTGACAATTTAGTTAAATAGTTATGTCATTTATTGAAAAAGTGATATTAAGAAAAATAATATTTTTAAAAGGAATTCAGAAAAATATGTTATTCATCTGTAAGACGTACAATTAGTATTATTGCATTACTATACATCAGTTTTTCTGTAAAGTATTTGTTTTAACTGCACTCAGTGTTTTATGCCTTATAATAATAAATAATAAAATCGTTATAATATATGATTTACCAGTAGAAGTGATAGTAAAATATATATGTGTATCTCTAACTAGTTAGATTGATACTTTAACCTTTCGCCATTCACCCTCTCTTCATTTTCATATTATTATGTAACATAAACCAACTAAAGTTCTGATCTAAAATTTTCTTATGCATCTTTTCATATAAATTTTACAAAATTAGAACATTCCACGTCGATTCAATTTCTTAAATTTATTACTATGACGAAAGAATTACGTTATTTTTATGATATGGTTAAGAACTTATATTAATGTTTGGTTAAAAAGCAAGGTTCGAATATTTAAAGAATCATTTTAAAAAACAGTTTTTTTAAGTACTACACATTTTAAACATAAAAAATACATGTTTATTTATGTTAATTTTATTTTCTAAACAAATGAATTCATATATTATATATTCTACCATTATTACAGTTAATTAATGGTGTTTATTTTTATTTTTTTAAAGCTTTATAATATATATACAAAGTTTGTTGTTCTTTGACATCCATTGCAGAATTACTTATCTACTAAATTGTGATATCTTAAGTATATATATATTCATATTATATATCAAAAATGTATATGCCTTGAGTATATATTGTATATGCAATTAGAAACTTCATAATAAAATGTATGTTTATTTTTACTATCCATAAATGCATCGAATCTTATCTTTTAAAAAATTAAAAAAATTATTACGAAACCCCGATAATATATATTTAATTTCACGCATTTTTCACGACTATTTCAGAACATGGTTAGTAGGGGGAAGGTACCCCTCCAAGGGGAAACTGTAAAAACATATTCACTTGCCATATAAATATTGACTCTTAGTTAAAAAGAAATGTATATTATTATATGAAATTTTAACAAGTCTTATTCTTAATTTAACGCTGCCGTCAGCATATTAGTAATTATACAATAGGTATCATGTGGAAATTCGTAACATAATATCTTATAATGCGATTTTATGGAAATGTTTTCTTTTGTGTTTATCTACTGTAATAATCGCTTTTCTCTCCCATCGCTTTATAAAACAAATTAATTTGTCTGATAATAATGTTACTCTGTTTTTCCATCACAGAACTACCAGGATTATCTTCGACTTCAGGCTGCCCAAGGTACTTCTCAGCGAGATTCTCATACAGCTCAGGTGAATTTCTAATTTCATCATTCGCGTTGTTTATTATATAATGTGTATTATTTTGTCAATGTTTTCCGCCATCTGTTTAGTGAAATATCTCAATAATGTATTGGTGATACGTACATTATGTACCTGAACATTTTTAATAAAATGTTTGCGTATTAAAAAAATTGTAGAAAATTTTATCGGTTATTTTAATTGATAACAAGAACCCTCATACCGTTTCTATATATTTTTATATATATAGTTTTATTTATATGTTTATATATATGTGTATTTATTTTTAATATATATTATATACATTTTTAATGTAACATACATTGCATGGTATGCATAAAAATTCTGTACCAAATATTTATTCTGTAACCGATTGAGGGGATATTAATTTAATAAATACAATTTAATACCATTTAAGCAGGATTGTATTCACGAACCTTGCAACGAATTCTGTTGATCCTAAACTTTAAATCCAGATCAGATCATTTTATAATCTGTATCAAATTTTCTTTAGAATTATTATTTACGTATTTTATTAATTACACAAAAAATATATCATTATATTTTTTATTGGCGAAAATGCCTTCTACATAATATTTTCTAGTATTTGATCCAGAGCAAAAACTACGCTTAGAATTTTCATCCACAATTTCTATCACTATATTAATTTAATAATTTGTATTTTTTAGATAAGTCATGCATCAATTTATTCAAAACAAACATTTAATTATTTTTATTAATGACAACATATTTTCAAATTTTTGCTATAGTTATTTTTTAACTTTAAATCATTCAGACATTATCAAATGTTACATTTTACCATTAATCATTTAATTTAATCGTACCAGAACATTTCGTTTTTACTTATGTTTTTCTTTATTTAATTTTTTCTACATAACTATAGAACCTTAGAAAGTGAGGGCTAGTTAATATATACCTCTTTCAAGTCCATCACGTATAATTTATATAATTATTTAAGAACGTCCACGGTGCTAGAACTGTTATTTTATAAAGATTTTATAATAAATATGTACTAAGTTATATTATATATTTTGTCTCATTTAATCATCTTTGCAGCCATTTAACAGTGCCGGAAACGATGCTTATCTTAAGAGCAAAAGAAGTCCGACAATTAATAAGTCTGGTGAAAAACAGGTAACAGTATTTTGTATTATTTCATAATTTTAAAAATTAGTTCATTTTAAAGCATAAACATTAAATAGTTGTACAATTATTATAGTTCAGTGCAGGTTATGTTTTCCCAGGATTGATTTTGCTTTCGTTTTATTAAAATTGGTAATTTTTTATATTGATATCGAAATTTAAATGTAAAAAAGTATGTTATTTGTAATAATTACTATGCATAAATTTATTAATATTATTTAGTTTGTTTATATTAATTTTTTAAGATTCTTCTTAAACACAGGCTAAATCGTCATTATTTTTAATTTTATAACATATTTAGAGTAATTGATGCCTTCGATTTTCTGAAGAAACATCAACTAAGAGCCGCGGCAGCTGTCAGCTATAATTTTACAATGTTTATAAGAGGCGTATACAATTGATATTATTCAGAAGAAGGGCGTTGATTCCTATTACCGAAAAGCTGATAATATTTTAAAAGTCTGTTGAAAAATAATAATGTCAAGTATTCTCTTTTTCTACTAATTTTGACGATGTAGATATATAATGAAAGAACATAATATTGTAATACCCTGTGCCAAACCTGATTAGATGGATATTAGATTACGAGTTTTTTTATAACTCATGAAATACTTATTTCCGTCTTTACCGACCCTCAAAGGGAAATTCATTGTATCAGTAAAATTGACAAAATTTAATTGTAATTTAGTTTTAATTAAATATTAATATGTCAAAAATATTTCACAAAATAATGCGAGAAAATATTTATGCCATATTACCCCGGGGATTACTACCCAATATTTTGAGAATGGAACATAATATCAACCAATTAGAATGAATCTCAGTAGTCTATACATCCGGTTTGTATTTATCATGTTCTGTTACAATTCAATTTTGTAGCTACATAATTAAGTTCAAATTTCGTAGGACTACCAAACGTTTGTGTGAAAAAACGTGTTTAAGTTAACTATTTTCTTTGTGGTATAATAATCTACATTTTCAAGGAAATAAAAGCGTCTTATATCACAAGAGTTTATCGATTTTGTCATCTTATGGCATACGCTGTCATATCGCCAGGCTTATTCTATAAATATAGTACTAGTCATAATCACAGTTACTAGACATACATGTATTCATATTATTCAGTTTTATTTAATTAAAAAGTTTAATTTTTTTACAAGTCTATAATGAAACACATTCTTAAATTGTTGGCCATTTTAACGTTTACAGGCTTGAATACTTATTAATTCTGATTCAGTTTGTAACTGTTAATTCATTTTTTAAATTTTGGTGAAAATAATTTTGTCACTGTTGTCGAAATATGACTAAATCTAAACGCTTTCATTAATAACATAATTATAAAAATCTTCAGAATTGTCACTATTGCCTATGTGACATTTGTTGCACAACAGCTGTATTGTACATATTAGTTACGTTGAGTGCTTTTAACATTTATTGCTCTATAAATATAGCGGTTAAAATATGTCTGTAATTCAAATTATGAAATTGTTTTAACATTATTATTTCATATCCAATTTTGTTTAAAACACTTGCAAACTGGTGCTTTCAAACTGGAAAGCCAATAGTCTGAATAATAGAATGTAATAATGAATTATTACTGACGCGATTTAAGTTTAGGTTGAATAAAAATGTAAGAAAACAATAGTCTTCTTAATTGTACATTAATATCTTTAATGAAGTTATCAGTCGTTTAATAAATCATGAAATAGAAATATTATTTTCCTTCTCGACAGTACGAGGATCGTGTAAACGACTTTCTCCGTGGTCTTGACAACCGAGACCGTGTTCGCACCAGTGGACATCGTCGATCGCGCAGTCGTTCACGTGAGAAGAAGAAAGTAGTTGACTCCACGCGACATTCTTCAAAATCAAGACATCGACGTTCCTATTCCAGGAGTCGGTCACGTGAACGCCGCTGATCATTGTTCATCTCATTTTATCGACCTCTTTGAACCGCCTATGAACGGGTGCATTTTTATTAGTGTCTGTGTGTACATACACTGTGTTGGCAGTTGAGAACCAATGTTGGTCACTAGTATGCCGTACATGTTTATTATTGTTTTATCTTTAATAAAATTCGTTCTTTATTATAATATTATCATGTTGTATAATATAATAATTCAACTTTCTTTTAAATTTGACTGTAATTTAACGTGCATTTCTTTCGGTGCCATTATCGCTGTACTATTTTATAAGTAATTACATTATAGCATTTGCGATAAACCAGTTGGCACGTTTTGAAACTTGCAAGCATTTGCACATTTTCTCATTTTATCGCACAATGAATTACCTACTGGAAATAGCTAAATTCATTTTCATAGATCTATCAAACATTCTCCTTGCCTAATTATTTTTATCAATCATTCAAATAGGTTTTAAATTGGACTATGTCATTATTTCACAATAATATGTTAGTTAGTCTGTGTTTTCATAATTTGTTGATACTTATATCTTAAGTAGCGTGTATATAGTAATGAAATAAGCTTTGTTTTCTAGAAAGTCTTCTGTTTATCTTCACATTAGGCCTACATCTATCGGAGTATCTGGGAAAGTTTATTTGATTATCTTATATAATAATAACAAAAGTTTTTCATTTCATGAACCGTGTATATGCTCATTTACTCTTTTCAGAGGCATCTTTACTTTTATCCATGGCGTTTTGTGTAGGGAAGTTTAAAACCAACAAAATTGATCATACTGAGAAAATCTTTAAAAAATGGATTTACACACAACCATTAATTATGATATTTTGTTTTTAAATAATTTTGATGTGTTCATATCTTTAACAAAATAATATTTTTATTAAATTATCTCTAATTATACAATATTATCCCCCTTAAATAATGTTTCTGACTCCATTACGCATATTTTCATAATAATTTAATTCATAACAAACTCGTTTTTTATTGGTATTTGTTACTAATAGTTTGTTACA
Source organism: Coelogynopora nodosa (assembly GCA_034780555.1). Classification (NCBI taxonomy): domain Eukaryota; kingdom Metazoa; phylum Platyhelminthes; order Proseriata; family Coelogynoporidae; genus Coelogynopora; species Coelogynopora nodosa. The sequence goes on from JAUZND010040888.1 coordinate 10,335, forward strand.
ATGTAAACATTCAATGTGATTGTCTGACATGTTTTCCCAACAGCTTTCATATCTTCCGATTTCAATACACGTAGAAAGATTGATTGATTTTTTTGATGTGCCACATTTTTCTCAACCAAATCTAGCAACAATTATGGTTTTATGGTTCTTTTAATGGACTGTCAGATCAAATTATCCGAAAAATGTTTTTACATTTTGTAATTTCCAATGTAAAAAGGGCTGTATGTCTTAAATTAAAATATGCAGTTTTCATATTGTAGCTATATAAATTATATTCATTTAAGATGCGTGTTGTGTGAAATAATCTTCTCTTATGTACTCTCATATTCATTGTTGTATTTTTCATTGAAAGTTGTTTTTATATATTGAGAGGTTGTATTCATGAAAGGACAGTCTGGAAATTAATTTGGAACACATACCCAATCACATTGATATGGGCCTTATAATATTCCATAAAGATTAGCATGGCTATACAAAATATATTTTAATGTGTACAAATATTAAACAATACGTGGATTGTTAAAAATACCCACATCTATGTATAATCACAACATTTTAACCTGGTATGATTCGTAAGTGTTCTATAAAAAAACACATATTGGTCAAATTACCTAATTTATAAGGCAAGCAAGCTATTTTTAAGTCAGAAAAATGTGCATTATTATTATTTTTTTATTAATATCGAGAAATTAGTTTACGAGAACACGGTCGAATTGACCATTATTTAAAAAATGATTTTCTGAAATGGTACCAAATCTATCAAAATGTAGTTGAGTTAAGTTTTAGAAATGTTTTCAGACTGAAATGATATGTTGTCTTATGTATGAAAAATTGATAGATTAGAAATGTAAGTTAGTATAGCCTTCAGTCTATAACATAAGTTTCACCCCACATATTCGGTATTAGGACAATTCACACTAGCTTAAATTATATCGCAATGTGTGCACTTTTAGCCTGGGGCTGAGTAGTTTTAAATTATGATTTTATAAATAATGTATTATATTCAGGGTCTGTACATCGTGATGGCATGCAACAGAATATACATTTTTCGATTGTCTCTTTTCTTAAATAGCGGTGTCTATATTAGCATTCATCAATAATTTAGAATGGCGCTCCACTATAATGCAAATAGTAATTTTTAAACTTAATCTATAATACAAATTTATGAAATAAAATAACTACTAGTTTAATTATCTGTTTGCCTGTAAAAAATTAATAATTTTGTAATAAAATTAGTAGAAAGTAGTAATTTTTATCCAATAAGTTGTTTAGTTAATACGAAGACGTAATATGTATTAGAATGAAAATAGGTCTAACTACTTATTTATAACTAAGATATGATGATTTATTAACCCTTTGTTTCGGTACTGAAATATTATATAATTTGTCCCAAGTGCCTGAAACTTTTTTCAAAATTAGGAAAAATTTTAAACCACACTGTATTTCACTTTGAAATGCATGTTAATAAATTAAATGCAACAAAACAACAATTATAAATACATTGATTCAACGAATTAGTCTAAAGTTGATAATTATAAATGGAGAAACACGCCTCCCAATTATAGTCCGAGCTTATCATTACATGCAATACAGTAAGTTTTGTGTTTTTCTCTATGCGTTGACTAAAAGTCGCATAATATAGTTTATTCCTATTTTTTTAAACCAGCATAATATTGCTATTTACGGACACTGACAGGGATACGGATGAATAACTTGGTCGATAATATCTACTCCGCCCATTTCTTGATTATTATATGCTTATCTATTACCTCTATGGTTTCCAAAATTCAGTTTTAACATTTCTGGCAATACGGTTATTTTTTTACTAAATACGCCTTTTCACAAGAAGTCAAAAAGTAAACTGTCAGAAAATTTGATTGCAGTGACCTAATCGTTTTGTACAAATACAGAGGATTGGTATTGTTATATATATATCTGCATCCTGTAAGATCTTCGGGATTCCGCGGTTAGGTCTGACTGTAACTCTAACACCAGTGTTTCGCGTTACAAGGTATTCCACAACGGTAGGTGTTATACCAATTTTCAATGGTGCGTACATAGCCCCTGTCAAGCAGATTTGCACGCGACAGCAATCGTACTAAAATTTTCATACTTTTCGATAGCATCTCCGTATTGCATTCGCCCCAGTATATTGTATAACTGAGTTTATCATATAACCCTTACCTACTGTCTGCTTTAATAAAAAGTTTAACACCAAATCTAGCTCTTTTAGTTCGAATTAACTGCTTGATTCCCAGTCTGCCTTTGAACGAGACTAGACTTTCGTCTAATGACAAAGATTGGTCAGTGAACACAACTCGTCCACGATTCTGAAAAAATCCCATTCTGCTCTTTTTCTTTCCTGGATCATAATTGAATGAATTGCTAAAGCGTAAAAACTTTAATAAAGCAATGTTTCTATCCCTGCTTAGACTACCCGATTGTAGACAAAAAGGGGTCGTCATGAGTTCATCAGTTAGCTAATATGATCTGATCGTATTTTTTTTTATAATACATCAATATTGTATGTCCAACAAATATTTTTACTTCTTCAGTAATCGTAGGCATAAACTCGATATCACACTCATTGGTATATATCCGTATAGGTTGAACAGTCTGCCATATATTATAGCATCTAACAAAATGATATCTGTAGGCGAACACCTAGGTCTCTAAGTTCTACAAAATAGAAGAGTACTAATAGGTATAGTACTAATTATAGCTATTTCTAATTCTAGTACTCCCTGTAATGTTATACTGTTATTTGTTTATAATAAGAAATTGCTTGTCCATTTGAATTTTGTTTTCAATGGTTGCTTTATTAATATAAGCAATTATAATCTAATTATGAACACGTTGTAGCTGGCTTACAAATTATGCAATAGGACATAATTTCTTTCGTTATTGATTAAGCATTGCGCTTCTGACTATACAGACTGCGAATAAACTGACGCTGCTTTATGTACGAAATAATTAAGCGCAGAGCCTATACAAACAGTAGAGACAGAGCACTACGTATAATAGGTTTAGAGCTATATTCAGCTCTCAACAGGTGCCCTAGTCTCCCTACTGATGACTGGATTGCAAGTAGTACTTATTAAAACCCCAAACAAATCGTCAAAAAGAAATTTGAATAGTATATAACATCAGAGGTAGTAATTCAGCTCTCATCAGGTACCCTAGTCTCATAGCTCTCTGAGCTACCCCAGTTACCCTAGCTAAATTTTAATACAATGTAGTTTAATATGCACGTTTTATTAATAGTCTTGTAAGCATACTTAAACTTGAAATGTTCAATCAGAGTTACAAAAATTTTAGTTTCCCATATTAAATATATAAGTGAAAAAAATTTAAATTGTGGATTAGTTATGTGAAGTAATAAAAAGTATTGTATATTATATCCTAATTAATTTGATACTATAACGTAAATATTCGGAAAATATTTGATAAAAATCTTAAAATTTTGTATACGTTATTAATTGGAATTAACTAAAAGCAATATGTACGCTGAGTGTATGTACGCCCACCTAGAAACTCACGTCATTATTGACCTTGATAGGTCAATATTTAATCAACTGATCTTTATAAGGATAAAATCATATTTCTATTTATAAATATTTTTAATATTCGTAGTTAATACATTTGGATATCCCGCTTCACATTAGGATAATATTGAAAATGCTTTTTCCCATTTTTTTCCCAATAGCCGATTGATAACTAATCAATATGTTGTCACGTCATGATGCTTACTTTATGAAAAGTTATTAAAAATTTAAGTTTTTTGTGAAATGCAATTTTTTAAATTAAAAAAGTATTATGATCAAACATTTACATAAATAATTTCAATATAAATACTACAAGGCAATGTATACATATATATATATATTAAAATGGAAAGTACATAATTGATAATCAAAACATATAATTCCATATTTATTGCTTTCTAAATACCGGAATATCACAATTTATACAAGGGTGAGTTAACAAAAGATGTCCAGCATCTTGTTTTTAAGCTGGTAAAATGTAGCGAAATTAATCCTGCAGCGCACATAAGACTTCTTGAATGTCCGCTAAGATTGGGGAATTAGGGTCGTTTTGACAGGTCTCCCAGAGTGTCATTGCAGGCTGCAAGAAGCCTTGTGTCTTGAGATATACACGCGCCTGAGAAGTACACAAGAGAGCAACACCTTGAATTATACCTAATCGTCCTATAATAATAGTGACATTTGAAAATATATAATACCAAGAATATCATGGCGATATTTTTGGTATTTTATCATGAAAGTCACCTTGAACGAGGTACTTTACTAGTTTTCCAACAATTCAAAATTTTTTTGACAAGGCCTAGAGACAATTATTATTAGTTCTACAATCTCTAAATTTTTCTGAATTATTTAATATTAGTAATAAAACTATTTGTTAAATTTACAGAAAATTAAATAGTATAATGTGTATCTAAATTTTGTATATTAAACTAAATGAGTATTATCAAATTAGCACAATACAATTAATAATTGCAAAGGAGCTGATTGTAGTATAAATTTATAAATGTTGTCCAACATTAGTAATTCGTTAATTGTATACTTAAGAAATCCAGATGACCTATCTATTTAAACTATATATTAAATATATATGAATTTAGTAAATAAATAATTGACTTATTTAATTGTTACAAACATAGCTATTCATAATATACACAGTAAATATAACTTGAATTATCTATTTTCAAATTATATATTTTTATTATTGTTTTCTTTAAATTTTTATTTATTGTCAAAAAATAATATATTTATTCTCTTGAACAAATTATTGTAAATTCATAAAAGTTAAAATTTTGATAATTATCAATGTAGTTATACATGGACCGTATTGTAGGTCGACAATCTAATCTAACAGAGGGCTGCATTATCAGACAAAATTGATAATAATGATGACAGACAATAAGGTCCAGATCTATATCGTTATAGACTTATATTTTTGCATTCTGCGTTTTCTGATAATATTGTTGCTCGATATCTGATTTTTACATAATCAGCATTAAATTCACTTACTTAAAACTTTTGTTATAGGGCAATAATGTAGCAATATTAATCGAGTATTCAGGCATCAACGCATATTTTTAAGCGTACATAAGCGTCCGAATCAAAATATGCATTGTCTGGTGCTCGAAAAATCCATGAATGTTGCTGTTGTACCTAACTTTGTTTATATTGTTAAAATCGTGCAACACATAGGAAAAAAGCAGACACTATACTGGAGCATACAATTGTAATTGTTAATAATTCGTTTGTAAAAGTTGTTTTACTATATTATAGTTATAACATGAAATATATTATTATATAGCTATATGAACTAAAACAAAATAAGAGCATAAATAAGAGCATGATAGCCACAAATATATATAAACAAAATATAAAATAACTTTTTAATTTGTAGCTTATAAAACAGTCGTTGCATTTTTTATCAAAACTTAACTGTATTTATATATTTAACATTATTTTTACCTATTTCACGGTGAAACAAATAGTTAGAAAGATGCTAATCCTTACATGGAATTTGGGACGGGGAGGGTATACAACTACCCGAGCACATATCGCTAAACTTTTCAAATACGATGCAATAAATAAAAACGATTTGGTACAAAAATTATCATTTTCAAAAATTCATAAAATCAAATTTTTTCAAGAACCATAATTTTTCATGTATATTTTTATAAAACTGATTTTCAGATTATTGACATGAAACATATTTAGAATTTTTGATAAAAATGAAGTTATTGCTTTTTCATGATATGGACTGATTTGAATATCAACAAAAATTGAAAAATACAAAAAAATCTGCCCCAAGAAGTAACTATCTGATATAAAAAAAGGTATTGCTACATAAGTAACCGATATAAAATATATTAAAACAATGTAAGACTATAGGTAGGTTCAATGACGATGAAGGATGAATACCTTTTGGTTATTCTCCATGAGAGCTTTTAGGGTTGATAGGACCAATGTGCATGTTGCTACGTTGTCAGATCGAAGAAACTGACTCAAACAGGGAATGAGTTTTAGCTCTGAAAAAAATTTAGCATCTTATTACGACCGGTAGTGATTATAAAATATTTTGACGTATATTATATATATATATAGGCGCTGCGTAACATTTCTAGTCGAGCATCTTCAAAATATGATAAAGCATGTAAATATTGAATATTACTAAAAAATACAATTAAACAATTTTTAATTAAAATTAACATGACAATAAAAAAATTATTATAATTTTTTTTTTGAAAATAAGATTGTCCTTAAAATATAAAGGAAACTTTTAAATATGAACATTTCAATTAATATTGTGTATCGATAGTGAAATTATTCTAAAATGAAATCTTGAGTAAATTTTAGTAAACCACCAAAAACATTTTCTAACATTAATTTAGATATGGTAATTAGAAAAAAAGTTAATCAGGATAAAACAAAATGCTTTCATGATCTCACCAGCAGCTAAAAGTTTTGCCTTGAGAGCAGAATTTGTACATAGATTTCGGACAACTAGAAGCGCCATTTCTTGGGTTTTACCTTGACAGACTTCAACTTGCAAAGTTAGAACATCGAGTGAATCTAGGGGAAATGAATCATTAAGAAAGTGTTATTGTACAAATAACAATTTGATATAATCAGTATTTCGGTGTGTGTAAGTGGCGACATGTGAAGGTGGAGCTAAAACCCATTTAAACACACTGCTGGGGGTTCTGCAGGTGAACTGAAGAATGAACTGAAACTTTATTTCGGTTTATCCATTACCAGGCTCCGCTTTTGGTTAACATGTTTCTTATTAGGTTCCGGTTTAGTGACACAAGTTGCATGTTTTAACTGTGAAAATCTTCACTATTTAATTTATCCGAAGTACGTTGTTGTAAAACACAATTCTAAGGGCCTATAAAATATACTTCGGAAATGAGTGGTGTCCTAGTTAGAATATGGCAGGATTTAGTTGTGAAAAATCATGGACTTTTAGAGAAATATATTAAAATCTGTTGAAAAATGGACACTATTGTAGTACAAACGAAATAGAACAAATATTTACATATACATTAAAACAAAATCATAAAATTAATTATCATAAACAAATTATAAAAATATATAATTAAAATAAATCAAGTAATTTATTCCTTAACTTTTAAATGCAACAATCGTATAGTGTCTATTACCCAACGATACCATGCTGTCCGTCAGTATTAGAACTATAAAAGTATAATTCATTTTCAATTAAAGTAACTATATATTTGTTATATTACTTTGAGTTGTTTTTAACATATCGGATTACAATCTCTAATCTTTTTATTCTAATTAATTTGTGATATATGGTTCATGGTGAAATTTATTAACCAAGTTTGTTTTGTCCGAGTACAAGTGAAGTCTTTAGCAATTCTTGGATCCGAAAACATAAAAATAAAAAATGTAGACATGTGGTCTCCCGAATTAATACATAATACATTTTGAAACATTAATATCAATATTGAGAAAGTTACGGGGATACAGTACATAAAGATATGAAATTTTTAGTAAATTGAGTAAAATACCATCAGATATGAGAACCAGGCTAAAAACAATTAATTAAAATGAGTTTAAAGGTTAGAAGACATTGCACGGAACATTAGTATATTAAATATGAAAAGAGTGAACTTACAATAGCAAAATACGTATTGATTACTTCGTTATTGATCTTTTCTTTTGTACATTTTATAACCAAAGTAGTATATACTATTTATATAAATAAATAATGAAACAGTGGAAATATATAACTTTGGAACATCTGGATTCATCTAGTTTTCATCTAGAATTCATATAGTTTCAACACTAGTTTCCTTAAATTTCTGATATATAGCTGAAGCTGACTGAGCTGAGTAGTCACATGGTGTGAAATTATCGAAATAAGATGTGTTCACATTGATATAAAACCACAATTGTTACGATAAGACGATGACATACCGGGGATCTGCATAATTTGCTGCTGTCCTTCCTCACTGAAGGAGAGATTGACAAGAACTCGCAACCAGAGGAACTGGAGCAACTGTCCGGACTTCTTCTTTTGTAGGGATTTTGGATGAATGTGAGAAAATTTGGACAGGAACTTTGTCTGAATAACGAAAAAGATACATAGAAATATAAATATTGAAAATATTGAATAATAGAATAGAGTAGGGGCGATTGTTGGAAGTGGATCAAATATTAAGTGGGCCGTAAATATAATACACACGGATTTTACTATTTTTTCAACAGTGACGAAATGCCCAATTTATATTTTAAAGCAGTTATAAAGAATGTAAAAACAAGAAAACCTAGTAAAATTTATTCCATATTTTATGTATATTATATATTTATAAAGATTTTGGAAGTACAAGAGAATTATATTAAAATCAGTTTTGTCCCATTCTCTACGATGGATACACATCAATTAGTATCTGATTGGTACTCCACAAAAAGCAACACAATCACAGCTGCTGGTTGTCTGAAGATTATTATCCTGATTTTCCGTCGTATATTATCTTACAGAAAGAGTACACTGATGCTAGCCTTCATCCATAAATATAGACGATAATTTTCCACCACTACAATGACCCGAACTTAAACAGTTGACAGTGACTATATTTAGTCAAGTTTGTGATGGCATTAACAACATAATTAGCAGACCAAATGACCCAAACCTGTCAGAGGTGTTCATCGATTTCTTTTAACTTCGTTAAAATAAGATTGCGCATCCTGTCAATTTGTACGAAACATCGACCGCAAAGAACCCGCGATATTGCAACATATTATAGGACTATATGTTAAATGAATCTGTCTATCGGTCATGCACTCCACAATCATCCTACAATATTCTCGGTATCTCTGGGTTACACAAGACTAAGCTACCGCCCACCTTCCAGAGCGCCTTCCTCGCCTCAGGAGTGAGCACCAGGTTGGCCAGCAGAGTGAACCCCAGCTTCCCAAGTGTCTCGCTGTTGCCCCCCTTGTCGCCGCCTATCAACCGGCACAGCCCGGCTAGCAGACCACCACCGGCACCAACTCCCCCTTCTGAGACACCACCACCACCGCCGCCGCCAACCAGGGCGACACAGGCCCGGGGACACTGGGCGGTAAGGTTGACCAGACACCGCAGCAGCCCCACCAATAGCCCGGTGGGCTGGGGGAGGGAGCCGCCCAGTTGGAGGGCCAATGGCCAGAGTTTGGTGACCGCGAGGCCAGGTAGACCGGCGTTGACAGCCGCCATCTTGGCGGGTAGTGAGGCGTGGCAGAGGTTGTGCAGCAGGTCGAGGGTCAACAGAAGCTCTGTGAGGAGGGGGCTGGTCGAGGGGGAGAGCTTGCCCAGCGCTGCCACCCCGAAGTCGAGCTTGCCGTGGAGGTACTTGATCAGGGTCACCTCGCTCTCCACTAGGCCGTCTATCGGACAGTTGAAGAGTAAGTAACAGTAAACTCTGTCCATACTGTGTGTGTGTGACAATTTCATTCAAAATGTAAGATGTGTATTTCCTTGAAATATTTAAGGAAATAAAAGAAAACATTTGGTTCGTTTAATTAAATATCAAATCATTTTTACATAACGATAATATATTATTTTAACGAAAATATTCGAGTTGTCAGTAACACTAATTATTATCATATTATGAGCTATTCATTGTCTGAACACATGTCAGATATTTAACAAAGCAAATGTAAAGACATAATGCTTGTAAAGACACATACATGTGAGGTTTTGATTTAAAATGTCAAATACATATGAGATATCGAGGGGACAACAACGATAATATTAAACATTTACAACACTAAAATGATTAAATATGCTTCTATAATGTATAAATTACTTTATAAACTTGTTATATGTATTTTTACACTTTCGGCAAATTCAATTTAGTAGATATACGAAATTGAAAATGCTGATATAAAAGTATATCAGCATTATGTATATAAGCAGCAGCAGCATAATATATATTATACGCAAGAGAGTAGTTAATAATAAATATATTTAATTTGATCGATTCAAGGACAAATTGTTAAATAAGTACAGTAAATTTGGTTCAACGCTTTGAATCCTACAGAGCGGGTCAACTCAATAGTTAATTATTATAATATTTAAAAAATGTATTAGCTGTTTAACTAATTATAACAAAAAATGACAGAAATAAATATGTAACACTGAGTAAAACAAAACGAAACATCTAAGTTGTCAGAGGGTTTATAGAAAGAGAAAAATGAGTGAAACAATGCCATTCAATATTGATTGTACGAATGGAATAGAAGGGATAGGGAAACTAAGAAAATAAATTTTAAAATATATAACGAAAATATGACAGAGAAGAGAACATATTATAGCGCTAGCGTAGCCTACTTGTGACAGCGGTGGTTTTGGCAGCACTAGACACGGCGACGAGCACTTTGAGCGCATTGTGAAGCGCCAGTCTCTGCTGCAGAATGTGATGAGTGTCCCGCAGAGAAGAGGGACCAGCACCACCAGACCGATGAGTCATCAGAGCGAGGACCAGTCTCTCGGCCAGTGGAGGACCACCATCATCATCACTGTCACTGTCCAGCACCGCCACAAGGGGGTTACCATGGACACCGGACACCTGAGTGGAGCAGCTGATGGTGCGAGGGGAGGCACGGCACAGAAGCACAGCCAGGCTGTGCAGGGCGGTCTGTTTGGTGCTGCTGCCGGCAGTGCTGTGGAGGACGAGAACAGAGGAGTGTGGGTTGAGCTCAGTCATAAAAAGGAAACCACCCAATTCAGGGACGCACCAAGGATTTCGTCATTCCCAGACCCAGTCACCCATATAGTGGCTCCTCTAGAATATTAAGTTTTATATTGAAAGTTCGTTTAATTAGCGTATAGTGCACTTAACATATTGACAGGGAGTCACTTAGCATTTATGGGATTGTTTTGATACATTAATTTATATTTTTATCAAATAAGGTACCAATAGAAGAGAACATCAGAAAAAGGAGTTTACGAAGGGCTAATTTCTTGCCCAAAAAGTAGAGGTGGGGCGAGCGTACGCCCTGTGATTGATATTATATTATTTCACTTCTAAAGTCACACAATTGCAGTCCGATTATTATTTGAACGATTGATCAGGCATGGTTGCAGAACGGTTAACCTTTTAATTCCATTTTTTCTCATTCAGTATCCGCTAGTTAGTTCAGTTAATCTGCTTGTAACGGCGCAAGTGAATATGTTATACTACCTCCTCAATGTTGAAGAGAGATTAAGACCATAGAGTTCAGATAACAGGCTTTATGTTGATTACATCATCAATACAATTACACATATCAGACTATTATGATTACAACTATTCACATTCAATATTCCAATGATAACTATCTCTAACTGTACTATATGTGTCTCTCGTTATATTCTGATTAAATAAATTAGTCTGATTAAATCAACCTTACCTGAATTTTGACATTCCTTCAAATACCAAATTTCATTACAAAGAGGAAAACTGAAAAATGTAAACATCTCTCACAAATAGTTCGTGTTTCAATACAGGAAAAACAATCTTCCCAATCGAACTATGTTCAGGGGATAATTTCCCGCGCTTCAATCTGACACTCCTTCTTTTCAGAGACACTCACGTTGACTGTTGCCCGATAATCTGCAGGACAGCCTCGACGAGATGTTCAGCTCGTGCAGCCAGCGGAGTGAGGATGTGGAGAGCCGCAGGCGTGCCCGGGTCTGGGTGCAGAAGCGTTACCAACAGGTGGAACACTTGGCTCCACAGGGGCCCCAGTACTGTCACCGGGCCTGGGATGGGGGCAGAGGACAAGAACACACCAGCATGATACCATGTTGTACCGGGACCAGCTGTTTCACACCAGTCACATTATCAATAAGAAATAGTGACATTCATTTAGGAATAATTATATTTTTAATAGAATAAATAAATGTTGTAGGTATTCATTGTGGAATTATTAAATTATATAATATAACAAACACAACACCAGTTAACCCTTTCCATAAAACAAAATTGCCGCTATTTTTCATGAATAAATACCAGGAATTTTGAGTGAAAATCAAACATTCGAATTGAAAAAAGTTTTGTTATTATATATTACAAATAATTTATATTTTAATTAAAATATTTTTATGAATTAAAATATGATGTAGAACAAAAGTATTGGAAGTTGTCTATAATAACAGTAATAATCTAATGTAATTACAAATTGTGTATGTATTATTACACCAAGGTAAAAAAATAATTAATTTTTTTAAAAGTTAAGCCGATATACTCTTTATAATGTTCAGAATTAAAAATGCTATTTATATTAAGACACAAACAACCACATATAAAACGGTGCATACATGTAAAAGTATTTAAAATATTTAAGGAAAGCATTATTAAATTGTTTACAACATAATTTATTATATTATGCAAAAGAAAGATGTTAATTTTATTCATTTTTCAATTATATTAACGAAAGCTTAACAGGTAGTCTACTATAGCTAACTATTACACGGAACAGTGTATCCGACCGACCCACCTTTGATCTCCAAAAGTCGCACGAGGCAGGTGATGAAGCGATCATCATGCCCCAGTTGATGTCGGAAGGCCGAGTCCAGCCCCGCCTCCAGACGCACCACTCGCAGACAGCCCTCGTAGGCGCGACATATCTGCACCGTCAGTGGCCGGTATCTGGGGCCGCCACACCGGAGATAGATGCTCACCAGATCTGCCAATGCACACCATCAAACAGTAGACATCGAGCAATGAGCTCATTGATTGTTAATACAGTCAACTCGCAGTATACGATACCAGAATCTCTCTCTAAATTCATTTTTTTAAATTTATATATTATACAGAATAGTGTATTCTGGTATAGCGTATACCTGCTGAGATGAATTTTGTTTATGACGGATAAAATTTCAGTACGGACTCTGGAATAGTATATTTAAGAACTCCAAATAACATTTTCATTTGTAACGAAACTGAAAGTGACAGATTTACGATCCATTCTAAAATTAATCATAATTAATCTCAAAGCAAAATCAATATTTTAAAAGTTTTTGTAGGTTTTATTTCTGTAAATAAAGGATTACATTATTACAAAAAGCAAACTACCTAAATACAATCTGTAGAGGTTGTTGTGATCAATATAATTTAGTTTTGAAACACAGGTTTTTTTCTTCATATCTATCAAATGCAGATACCAAAAACCAGACACAGTATAATTTTATTTAGTATCACCAGTCAGATATACAACTAACAGTTTCTACTTTCAGGTATTTTCAGTACGCAGAACACTAAACATATATTAAACATAGCCAAAGAGACAATTAAATTGCATCATTTATTTGACAAAAATATTTGAAAAAATGTAATTATTAAATACAGAAATAATGTAGTTTGAATAAGTTTTTGTAATTCAAGACTCACTTGGCTCTATGATGTTCATAAGAAGAGTATTGAGACGCAGACGACTGAGACTGGGCAACACCAGGTCCGGCAGATGATGCAGCAGATTCTGTACCACGGAGCACACGCCCGACACGAGCAGTGGGGTAGTTAGCGCGGCCTGCGAGCCCACCTGGACCCCTCCGGTCCACACACTACCGCTGCCGGTGGTGGTGCCGCTCGTGCTCCGGCTGTTCTAGGTGGTGTTGGTGCTGCGGCTGCTGGAGGCGGCTGTTGTTGTGGAGGTTGAGCGTCGCAGCTGTTGCGGTGAGGTTGAGGGGGGAGTGCACCTGTTGATCATTCACTGCTTCTTCAACACAGATTACATTAAGTAATGGTTAAGTATGCAGAATTATTGTGGTCCAACACCATAATTTTAATCAATTAATTGTTTAATTATAAATGTCAATTAAACAACGCACATGCTTGATTTTTCTTATTGGATTCGGAAGTCCGTTTATTTTAAATCAACAGGTTTATCATCTTATCTCAGTATATTATAAACTATATTTAGATTTTAAACGTCGTTTATTAATATTTGTATAAGTTTGACGGTAACACATTATTTTTGTATCAGCATTCTGGAGATTGACCCGGTTTTTTTTAGTTGGTGTTAACTTGTTAATCTAGACAACAACAAAAATGTAATTATCATTACTTGTAATTATTTCGCTGTTTAGAAGTCGCTTCGTTAATATCTAGTTATTATAATATTATAAAATGTTATCATTTACTATGATTAGAAATTCGAATGAATCACCAACAAGTATTCTAAAGAGTAAGTAAAATTAAAAAATATAATAAATACTGCAAACTTTTTTAATTTTCAGTTTGAAGAAGCCGAATAAATGAGAACCTGTCGAAAGTCAAGTAAAAATATTTATTCTATGGAAATATATAATGCGTTGTTTATCAAATATTTTATATGTATCCAGGGACATCTACAATATAGCATAATGAAAAAGGGTTAAAAATATTTTTTTTACCGAAGGAACCAACAAGATCTCATTCAGAAAAAAATTATACAATTCCATTTTTTTAAATGTATTGAAAATAGGTTGCTCGGTCGGAAAATACAAAATATATATTATATAAAATGATGACAATCAGCGTTAAACTGTTATTAACTGTTTTCTGTTGTTTTTAAATTATTAATTGTGTTAAAAAGAGTACACTGACTAAATATTTACAGAGACTACTGAAAATGAGAAAGATGGCTGTTTGAAGTGGTGAATTGTACCATTTTACTATTGTGATGGATATTAGATTGTCATATTATATTTTGAGATAACAACAAATAAATTTTAGTAAATATAATTGAATCGATTTAGTAGAACGTTTATAGCATTAGTTCGAAACATTTCCTATAGTTTTAAATGCTTTATTATAATAAATTACTATACTACTATAATATGTATATTTTACGCGAGTTAAATGTGTGTTTTGTTCATTAAGTATTTTTAGTTATTACTATAATTAATACATTTATAATTGTCGCTTTAGTTAAGTATTAATTCGTGGTTGTAGTGACTTAACTTAAACCTTTGAATTGTAAAATTGATTAAAAAAACAGATAACACATTGAGATTGGTGAAAATTAAGTCAACTATTAATTGATATGATGTGCAGCCCCCCCCCCCCCACTAAACCCAGTAAAGACTACAGAAACTGACTGATAGAAAGATAGGAAGGAATACTGACAATGGCCTCGAGGGTCGCCGTATCATCCGCCGGCTGCTGTGACAGTGAGAGGTGACCGGCGGAGGCCGACGACGACGACCCGGTGATGTCGGGTCGCGCCACCGCCGGGTCGTCAGGCCGCAGCACCGGGAAGGGGTAGTAGTGGCTGAGGATGACCCCGGCCACGTGGAGCAGATCACTCTGCTGGAGCAACTCTGTCAGTGGCCCGGTCGGGTCGGCAAGGGAACCGGGCGGCGCCTGCAGCGGTCTACTCAGCAGTACGGTGAGCAGAGAGGCGGCGTGCGCGCGGACAACACTCGCCTCGCGAGAATCGGCGAGGAGGGTGAGCGCGGCGGGCCAGAGGCCGGAGGAGGGGAGGAGGCGGCGCATCTGCAGCGCCAGGTCTGTAGCGAGGGGCTCCCAGCTGCACAGACGACCCGCGATGGACAGGGCGAGGGCGCGGGTCTGGAGGGGTGGAGGAGAGAGAGGGGCGAACTGGTGGGTGGGGGGAACAATGAGGATTTTGAGGTGGGGAAAAAAGAGGTGAGGAGAGACGAGAAGGTATAGTATGGAAATACTCCTTCAAACATGTGAATTCAAAATGAAATAGTTGATAATAATAATAATAAACTTTATTTATAACGCGCTTAAATGGTGGTGCCATCTCTAAGATTTTTAAATAAAATAGTAAAAAAAACAATTAAATTAGAGTTAAAATTAAACAGAATATAAATATTGGAAAAAAGATCTATTATAGGTGACACAAAAAGTGTGCCTGACGCTGCCTCCTACCTCAACATCTCGATAGCTCCAGTAGGGCAGCAGCCAAGCCTTCTCCAGCCAGACAGTACGGTTCTCCTCCAGCCGCCCCGCTCTCGCCTGACAAGCGGCCAGGTTGTTGAGCAGATGTAGCAGCCCCCGCAGCACCCCCAGCCCCATGAAGGACACCCCGCCCTCCTGCCGGCCCGCTTGGAACACACTCATGTACTCGAGGCTGGTGGTCGCCAGTTGGCTGGACACTAAGGCCTCCCTGCCGGCCAACCAGGCGTCGCTGTGGACATGGCAGATCAAGTGGAGGATCAAAGGGGACGTTGAATGTGGTGTGTAATTGCAAAATATTAGGACATGAAATTGGTCAATATATTCGTAAATATATGTAGGTAGGCACTTAAAATATTTAGTTTAATATTTGCATATGCAACACAAACTTGTTTTATACTTGTAATTGTATGAACTATGTAAATATTATGAAAATAGTCAATTGTTGTTTTACAATCATGGAGAAAATTTAAGACTATACATGACAAAATTAGGTGCAAATTTCGAGTATAACATGGGCACCATTCTATTAAATGAATTACGAATTAAATACGAATGAATAATTATTTTTAAAAATGCTTCGAATATACAAGTAAGTTAGAAAATCAGAAAACAAAAAAAACATGAGAATTAACGCCGTTTTAAAAACAGCAAAACATACTGTACATTGAAACAAAATATACTGGAAAATAATAATGTGTGAGAGTCGCAACGAAACAAACAAAATACTATTTTTATAAATAAATAGTGGTTTTAGGGTATTTTTATATTTTAATGAATAGTTCACTATTTTTCTATTATTTTTTAAAAGGCGAAAATTCGTTTTTCTTTAGAATTAAATTTTTTAATTTTCCATTGAAGTCAATTATTTTAAAGTTAACTATTTAATTATGTAACGATAATTAATTTTATTATTTAATTTAATGATGTAACAAAAAGAAAATAAAAAAAGTCTATAAGTTATGTATTTTTAGATATAAAATCAATTATTTTAATATTTTACATGACTTGTTTAGTTTACGGTTAATATTTGAACCTTTCTGAAACTTCATATATAACCAAACAAAGGTCACAAGAAAAACCATGTCAGACAGCCTGGTCTGTTAATTGTAAGCTCACCATGCTGAAATATTGACCAAAATCTCAACGACATACTGCATTGTATTCAAGTTATCAAAAGGGGTGAGAATTCCCGCTTCCAAATGTTGTATCATGCATTTTGTGATTATATCCAGAAGTGTAGTCCATTGATCGTGCCTAAATAACGACAGAATAGTGTTGTCTTATGACAATGTCATACATAATTATATAGTATATAGAAATATATAGAAATATATATATTCTAATTTATTGACTCAACTCTGATTTATCAACTTATGAAACTCTTCAACAACTTGCACTTACGTTTTTCTAATAACTGAGAAGTTGACCTTCATTAATCAATTTAAATTTGTTTTATTTCGAAAACTTTTAATTTTATGCTAATTATCTTCCGCTTTCACATCAGTGACAACAGAAAATATATTTTAAAAATGTAGGATGAAAAAAATATTTAAACTCGAATAAGCAAAGGATAATGTGGTTGAATTTTAAAATATAATACAGATGATTTGAGACGTATGGGTGTTTTGACATACAGGGCATTATGCCTGAAAAGCACGTCGATTTAATACAAAATTGGGATAGGAGGTATTAGTATTATTACATGTACATTAGTTTTAGATGTATTGAAGCTTTAATTATAAAGATTTATAGATGATTATAGATGCATAATATACATACATTTTTATTTCCATATAACACAGAAATGTTGGTAGACAAAGAGGTAAAAAATATTTTAATATGAATGAGATTTTTTTAAACTAATTAACGAAGTCATTATCAACCAAACTTATAGCAAAGGAAACCAAAGCTAATTCTAATAGATCCTAGCCGATAAATAATTGTTAACACTTCCTATGAAAAAATAGATGTAAACATAATATATGCGGACGGATCCTAGCTGTGAGTTTTGTTGAAAATGACTTCGGTGAGATGCCGAAATTATTCTGAATAATTTTCAAAAAATATTTGCGTTTTCTACTAACTATAACAATGTATAAAATGCCTACTGAAGATTTAGTAACTGTGTAAATAAATACAATATGCAGAATATTTTTCAATGTTAAAGTAAACATGAAAAAAACAAAAATAAATACTTTTAATAAAATTTTCAAATGGAAAATGAATTTTAGACATTTCAAAAAATGTAAATAATTTGTAAGTGTTAAATTGTCAAAACATGTATGGATCTTTTATTGAGAAATTCATTATATTTTAAAATATATTATTTCTTTAAAATATATAATATATTGTATATGTATATATAATACAAATTATATAAATACAATCTAACCATAAAAGCAAAATAATAAAATAAAATACGCTATGTTTTAACACCAACAAAAGACCATTATAAAACGTTGCCTGTTATATCTTACTAAAAATGATTTAAATTTTATTCTGCAATTTTAGTATAAAAATATTATATTTTTATTTACAAATTTAAAAAACTACCAAAAATACACAATAAAATCAAAACAACTCACTGTTCCACATCAGGCTGACAACTTGCTGTCCAGAATTGCACCAGATTGTGAAAGAACAGGACAATCCTCACCGCCATCTTCCGCTTGGCCTCGACCAGATTGACACTGTCCGTCTCACCAATGGCCGCCAGTCCCCGCTGCAGACAGTAGACCACCGGGCCTTCCGGTCTCAGCACACACGTCAACAAGAAGCTCCGATCAGCAGCGCTGGGGCCAGCAGCAGTCGGTTCATCGCCGCCGCCACCCGCCTGGTGACGCATGTAGGACTCCAGCAGACCCAGCAGCCGGTCCAGGAGGCGCAGATCCGCCGAACAGGAGGGCTGCACGCGAAAGAAGCGCTCAAATTTGGCGAGCCATTGCTGCCCCTCTTCTCCGCCCGCTGTCGGCTGGAGGCTGGTCAGGAGTTCCCGTGAGGGGACAATGACGAGGAGGAGGGCCAGACTGTCCACCCCGGAGAGGACGGAATCGTGCCCCGTGGCGTTGGTGACCCGGTCCAGGGCGGTCTGTGTGGCCAGCTGGGGTAGACTGCAGTCGAGCAGATATCGATCCAGTGAGGTCAGACGCATCTTCTCTGTGAAGCTGAATGTGTGTACAGCGTGGAGGAATGTGTCTTGAAGTGCACAACTTTAAATATCAAATATTTCAACTGTGGTTGCATCCAGAACAATACATTTATACAGTCATATTGCAAAGATTTTTAGTGGACATCGTTTAACACAACAAAATCTAAATTTAGAAAGGTTTCTCATAAGAATTACTTTTAATAAATTTTAGAATTATTTAACTTAATTTCAATTACTTATTAAAAAAATGAAATATATGTAACAGAAAAACACAATGCTGCGATACAAAAGGTATATTTCTGCAGCATCTACATTATAGCGAAATCCTGTTGTAAAGGTAAAATCACCATTATATTTAATAAAAATAGTTATTATTCATAATTATGTACCACAAACACGGTATTGGATTCAATATATTATAATCAATTATATTAGTAGTGGTTGCTATTATCTTATTATATTATTATAGCGATAATAAGATTAGCTGATTTTTATCATTTTGGAAACTGACATATTGTAACGGTTAGTGAAAGTATTCTATTCCACCCCTTATAAATCACCACGAATACAACATCGAAAATAATTATCGAAAATTATAAAATTAGTATTATTAAATAATTACTACAAGTTAATTTCTAATTTATATTCATTGTAGTTATGAAACAATAAGCAAATAATTGCATAATTTTGCACGAATACTATAATATAAGCCAATAGCATAAATGAAGTAAAATGTAACTTATTTGTATAAGTTTAACCATCACAGCTACGGGCTTTTTTCGGACAACCGTTATAAACGCCTTAATATAATTATTATATTTTAATAAAATAATTAAATTGTAAGTGTGTGTTTCTGTGTTAAAACTTCAGGCAAAAATAAATAAACTAAAAAATAGACAAATTAATTAATATTATACCGTTCCTTAATTAAATATTTTTATATCTGTTTTTAGACACTATTACATGATTTACAAATTTTGTAACTCAAAATCATCCACTTAAAAATATATATTATTGAAATTTATATTGAAATACCTTATACGTTTATAGTATTATTTCGCTACAATTAACTAACTCTAAAAAAGAATAAATAAAAAGAATATTTTTTCTAAATTCCACCTTATCGTATTATAGTCCCTACCGTATTAGGGTAAACAGTAGAAATTATAAATTCAAATTTTGTATATGAACTGTCTATTATATATTATGAGAATTTACAGAGAACAATTAGTTAATCCAAATGTCAAATAACAACCAATAATGCAAATCAATATAAGGTGGATTCAAAAGGTTACAGATAGAAAGAAAGAAAGAAAGAAAGAAAGAAGGCCCACTCACTCATCATAGGCAGCGTCTGAAATCGTCTTGAACTCCTGGACAAACTGGTCGAGCCCGGCGTGGTTGGCAATCGCCCATCGTATTCGCAGAGATCGCAGAGCCGCCTCATTCCCGCGGATGTCCTCGACGCCGTCCAGGAAAGCGGGTTGGTGGGGGCTGACAGCGTCGTGGCGGGCACAGATGAAGGGCAGTCGATAGCCGGACACCACGCACTCCGGCAGAGAGAAGGGGCAGCTGCAGAGGACAGAATACAGGCGATGTTAGTAGTTATATACCCGGCCCCCGGGACTGACGGTAAAGCGAATACTTTACGTTATTTGATAATAATGCGGGCAGTTTCAGAAAGGTTAGGCATAAAAATTAAAAATCAATGAAAAATATATCTGAACAAAAAACATTATGTTGCATAACGTTAACCGCGTGTGAATAATATAATGTAAAATAATAAATTATATTACTTTAATCAAGATATACTAAACATGTTTCGACTGTGAATCTTTATCAACAGAAAATCTTAAACATATTATTAGAAGATTTACGGTTTTTTGAAGTCGAAGATATATATTAAGAATTTGTTTCGGTTAGAAAAAAATAACTAAATAACGTAATTGCATATTTCTCTCCAATATTATTATATGATTTCAATATTTTCTGTCAATAAAGACATAGTCGAGACGTCCAGTCAGCTTAAGTGTATTTATTTGAAGGTAACATATTGTAAAAATCCTAAATTTAATGTTATGTTAATCTTTGTTAATGTTAATCCTATGTTATATTAATCATACATGGTTCATATTTTACATAAAGTGTTTTATTCAATCAACTTAATTGTTATTAAATATGTAACGCTTTTATTTTACATGCTGGTGCAGAAATTATCCTTAATTCCATTAATTACCTATCTTATCATAATTTTCTATTGTTTTATGAGTGAAATGTATTGAATGAAATGATTTGTTTAACTAACTTATACACTGCAATTTTTAGTTATATGTAAATAATTAACCTCATCGCTTTAGTTGAAATCTCTGTTTAAATGCCAAATATATTTTAATTGAATTCTATATTTTCATACCGCCTACTAGAAAGCTACGAAAAATTCATAAAAGATCGATTCAATAGTATAGGAACAGTACAACGTTTAAGAGTGTGGGCATACATGAACAGATATTTGTTGTGATATCAGCCGAAAGATATATTTTTAACTAGTGGTGATATTATTAGTTTAAACCGAATGAACTGATTAGCGTAGTGTTAATAATTTAATCCATATGTAGTTGGAATGCTACTAAACAACTAAATTACCTTTCGGAAGAGTGAGCATAATCTGCAAATACCAGGATAGCTAGAAGATGGCTGACTTCATATTTTGCACCACTGTCATAATTCATGTAAAGGCCAACTGAAACAGATGTTTTTGTAGAAAAATAAATGATAAAATTTATATTGTCACCTCAAATATAGAAGTATTAGTTTACCTCGGCACACATCATAATACAGTTGAGTATCAGCTACCAGAACCTTGCGCACTTCACTATTATGGTGAGCAAGTCTTCGAAGAATGGCCACACAAGGCACAAGAAGTGGTGTAAGGCTAACCGCATCTCTCAGTACACCTTTTTTGATGGTGTCTCTAGCAAAATCAAGGCCTTGATATGAGAGAAAGTGGCTGTGCAAATCAGGATCTAAGAAGTGGAAACAAAACACATCGAGAATATAAATAAAACTGATACAAAACGGGAATAATGGTGTTATATCAGTAATAGATTTATTAATAAATACTTAGATCGAACACAACAGTTATTGAAAAGTACGATCATGGCATGTCATTAAATAGACACGCCTGATGAAATACTCATAGTTTATTTTCGATGTCAAAGATGTTATTATCAATTATTATCTAATATGGCTGATTATGTTAATTGTATTGTAGTAATTGAGCAAATTGAAAAGATTGACATATTTTTGACTCAATCTCACTTTGCAGAAATATTCCCACTTGCTCTCCGGCCGATTTTCGAACCTGTGGGTCAACAGTACCCGATTTAAAGATGTCAGTGACCTTGCGAAGACCCTCAACCTGCACAGAAGCCAGCGTCGTGCTAGCACGCTCCATAGCCTTGCCCTGTTCCGAGTACACCAAATCCGCCAGATGACGCATGTTCATATCGGAGAAGTAGGGCTGCTTTCCCGCACTACCTGGCTCCTGGCGCAGCAGTTCTGCCAGCCGATCGATTGCCTCGTTTCGCGTCTCCTGATTGGTCGAGAAGAGCAGGCGCAGACAAACGGCGAGCATGATGTCAATGGAAGCTGTCTCCGTTTGATTGGCTCGCGTGAGACTCATGCTGAGCACGGCTCGACCCAGTCTTGTTTCACGGTTGGCGTGGCACTGGAGCAGTGGGAGAACAGCGTGGGTTGATTTCATAAGACTGGACCATTCTCGATTGGAGAGGAGTGGCCGACTCTCCCAGAGTTGCAGCAGGATGAGTTCACTCAGTTCCGATATCTGAGTGGAAAAAGTGGATGGAATGGTTTTTTGTTGTATCAAATGTGAACTTCGGTCAGTCAAGAGAAATAACTCAACGGAAATAGTATACACAAATGCAATAAGAATTAAAGAAATAATTTTACAAAACGTAACAGGGGCGGCGTAACGGTTTGGAGTGTGGGTGGGGGAAGATTATTTTGAAAAAACAAAAACAAAAAACTTTTAAATAAAATTTCAGAATGTTTAATTTATTAATGCAACCAACACGTAATAATATATTGTAACTATACAAATTCAGGTATTAGGTATATGTGTAGAAGATTATTGTGTTTTAACACATCTAAACTAATTATTAACTCCTACAAAAACACGTGGGAGCTCCGCCACCCCTGCGATTCAATAAAATATAATGGAATGAAAAATAAACTTTAAAAAATTAACAACATTTTTATAATATACAATGAGAATGATTAAAAAAATTACGATCATATTAAATAATTAATTCACAATTTTCAAAATATTATACAATTATATGCATTACATATACTTTTACGCATATTTGTGAATATAAGCGTAGGAGAATGAGAAGAAAACGTCATTTTATTTTTTTATTAATGGCTGCATAATAATTATAATTTTCTATAGCAGCAGCTAGGCTATAATAATATTATTTAACATTTTAAAATTAAATTATAAAAGTAATCTTAATTCTTGGAATAACGAAACAAATGTAGAACGCAGGTTTCTTACAAGTACAATAAGCCGGAAAAGCCCGAAGAGTTCAATACTGGATATACTCGTGATTAGGTGTAGTTGCATTGTTAAAAAATATAGACATGCAAAATAATTTGCAGCCTACACCTGGAATATACAATCTATTTTGACAATCTTCATACTATAAATATTTTACCTATTAAAAGATCTTTTTTGGAGATTGTCAATACAATAGAAAAAATCAGTTCCGCATAGTCATTCCATTCAAATATTTAATTTATAGGATATATTTAATATTTTATTTTATTAATTCATTTAATTAATATTTATTTTTAGGAATATTTCTGTAAAATATGTTTTTCATCCATTTGTGATATTTTGGTAGGTATTATGACTGTTAAATAGAATAATCATTTTCAGGAAACACATTCAGGAAAGCTGATTTAAATTTCAAATTTTCTAAAAAAAGTTTTGATTGTGGAATGCTTAAATTAAATTTTCATCAATTTTTTTACTTTATTGGTAACATTCCTGTAAATAATAATCAATCAATGATCAGTTAATTTTAATATTAAATTATAATTTTTAAATCCGATATTCAATTAAATAATAATTTTGTCAGAAGTTACAAAAATAATAAGGAATAAGCACAAGCGCACTCTTACAAAGAATCACAGAGACACTTACGTCTGAGTTTGACGAAGAGACACCGAAGCCAACCATTTCAGCGAGAACTTCTTGATCAAAAAGAAATAAGCAACGCCGGTGCAGAATCGAAGTCGGGTCCACAGCTTCATTCGATGCCATGCTCTCCTGAAATAGCCAGTTAACATCAAAAGTTGCACACAAACCCCTTCTATTAACAATGGTGATTTTGGCCAAGCAAAATAATTCAAATTATGACATCCCAAAATGATTTAAAGATTCTTAATCTAACTTTAAAATAAGTTTTTTTGATGCAACATTTATTAAATGAAATTCTGCATTTTATATACTAAAAGTATATTTAGTTTTTGCAATATTTAGATTTTTGGAATGTTTATATTATTAATATTTAAATTTAAAAAATTATCCACACAATTTTTTTATAGTTCATTAATTAATAATAGATTTTTGGTGGATATTCTAGTTTAAGTATTATATTAAAAAATAATTTAGATAAATACTTTTTCCCTAAATTTATCAAAACGGTTTAGTCTATTTTTTCTATAAATTATTTTAGTCTAAAATGTTTTCGGTACCAGGAATTATAAAGTCATAACTCATGAGGATTATAACCGTTTGTCTAGAAACCTTTCACTGAGACATGCACATATTTTGGTAAACACAGTAGGAGAAAACAAATTAAAATAATTAAATAAAGTTTGAAATAAATCAATAGAAAGAACTTGATAGAAGTTTAAGCCAATCACAAATTACGTTTCCATACCATTTGTATCTGCTTTTACAGAAATTCGGAAATTGCGTAGTTTTAATAAGCATCATATTATGATCAAATTTAACAAAGAGATAATTAATAAATAAATTAATTATAATCAAAAATAAAATCAAAATAAAATAAATCATTAAGAACAATAAATAAAATCCAAATATACAAATCAATAAATTTGTGAAGCAGATATAGAAATATAACAGCAGAAGGCCTAGATGCTACAAACCTTGACAATATCAAAGATTTGAGAATAAGAAGCCTTCCTTATGATCTGATTGGTATGAGCCATGAGTCTGAGCAAGATCTGACGTCCTTGGACAGGAGTGAGACTATCATCAAACATCTCTAGAGAACAACTGGAAGAGATAAGAAATATTATGTAATATTAGAATTGGAAAACTGCATTAATTTTATTAATATGATACATATATTATGATTATTATGATTACGGTTACAGTTGTACGACCAAAACTTTATAAAAATAAATATTATTAATTTATAGATTTTTCAAGGTCTAATTTGTTGGCTTGTAATTTAGATAGTTTTTCTTTAATAATAAATTTGTATTATACCAAAAAATTATTTTTAAATATCATAATTAAGTACATCAGATATTATATAAGATCCCGCATATTTGAAGTATAGCATACAACTCTACAATTATGTTAAGGTTTCAACCCGACTGACCTTTCCCAAGGCTCCCAAAACCCCAACAGTTCCAACTGCCGCTACTAGTTTTCAGTGAGCGGTGAGGGAACCTGCTAATTTGTTTGCATTGTCTAATTTTTTTAATTAAATGTTTTAATTTGTGCCAGATATTGTGACTAATTCCATTTTTTCAAATTTCATACTAGGCAGTTTTGCATGTTTTTAAACGCGAACGCTTTTATAAAAAATATATTTAATAACATTTATAATAAAATTATTGATTACCCAATTACCTACTTTAGGATCTAAATTATTTGCGTAAAATATTATATATAGATATTTTAAACGTCATTGTGAGGCATCACAACCTACACATTTTGCATATTAAAACATTTCTACGAAATGGTATTTATGACTCCATAGTTAATTATGAAATTTATTATGACTATACATGACAAAGCAGTTGTCGACTAAGCGAAAAGGCAGCACTGGTATGAGCCACGCATTCATCTATCTCTACTCACAGTCTCGAGTGGAAGCGAACAAACTGGTGGACAAACTCGACTGAGTCGACAACTGCGAGGCAGTCGACAGCATTAGCAGCGTGCTCCAGACAGAGTTCCGTGTTTCGTAGGCCCTGAAAAACAACATTAATTACCCATAGTTAGGTCAGTAGATCATCTCAAAGTAGCGTTCACCTGCACTCTTCAGAGGTCATTTCACGTAATGTAATAATAGAATGAACGCAAATGAACGGTTGTCTGCATCAAAATTAGATTTTATCGATTAGTGCACAACATTATTGAAACTTTGACTGAATTAATT
The DNA here is from genome assembly GCA_034780555.1 of Coelogynopora nodosa. Taxonomy (NCBI): domain Eukaryota; kingdom Metazoa; phylum Platyhelminthes; order Proseriata; family Coelogynoporidae; genus Coelogynopora; species Coelogynopora nodosa. The sequence goes on from JAUZND010040888.1 coordinate 36,868, forward strand.
ACAATTTACAGATGGCCTCTATAGAATACATGTTACCTCACTACAATATAACACTAAAATATACACTACAACTAAAATATATTTAACACAATGTAAAAGAAAATATATTTATATAGCAAGATAAATATTAAATATTCAAATCTAACGGCAAAAATAATCCAGTACAGGCTATGAAATGAATGATATTCATTTCAAAATGACTTCAAAAAAGCTATATTTCCTGCACTAATTTGTATTCTTGCTTGTTGTGAAAAGTCTCTACGCTCACTCCCGATCAGCCTAAGTTTTACAATTTTCACCATAGCTGATAATTCGGAGCGTAATCTACGATTCAAAGTATTTTCCAAGACAGTTTGCAATATTAAAATTTTCCATGACCTGCCAATTATATTTACAAATTACCAGACTTTTCCAACTAACTGCAGCTGATATCTAGAACTCGACACAGAGGAAGGACAACACACGAGCATCACCTCATCCTTGGCGGTGAGGAAGCCAACAGCAGCCGTCATTGATGCTCCCAACCGGCCTAAACTCCGCCAACGGGTGAACACAGCCCGGTCTAGCTCGGGCAGATAGTCGGCCAGCTGAGCCATCACCGAGTGGAAGCCGAGCATCAGCCCGTCGTCCATCGCCATCACCACCAGCTCCTCCCGCAGCTCGGCGGAGAGGAGGTGGGCGGAGGCGGCACCAGGCACCAGGCGACCCAACAGACGTAGCAGGGTACTGGCGAGGCCAAGGTAGATCTGGCGGGGCAGGGCCGAGTCGGGTGGGGTCTTCTCCTCGCGCAGGCCGTAGCGGACGGTCATCCGGGACCACTTGTCTAGGGTCTCGGGCAGTTGGTCCAGCTGTTGGACCGGAGTTTAGAAATTCTGAACCGTTTATGAGATACTCCTTGTCTAAGGTTTTATATAGAATAATGTGCTTTAATAATTATGAAATGTTTCAGGTCACCATATTTATCACCGCTAGTAAACAAAATGTATTTATCAAAAAAAGTAATTTTTATTATGTAGTTTTATTATTATGTAATTATTATGATATAACCGCAAAGAAATTCTTAATTTTTATTTTTATGTATGAAAAAAATTATATTCTGATCTGGTCGATAATCATTGTCATGATTTTTTCTTATTACTATTAGACATTCACAAAATTCACTTCTTAGTGATATAGCCTTCAACTGTGAAACATTTTCAGTAACCGCATAATTAACATTTGTAACTCATTCCTTAATGATATAATAATGATTACAATACTTTATTGATACAATATTGATTACAATACTGATTACAATACTTTTTATAAATTCGTTAAATTAACAAAAATGATCTGCACCTCGTTACTGAATATGCCCCACCCGTCACGTAAGTCTATTCTGAAGTGACTCACAGCAGTTTTGGTGCGCAGATAGTTAACCGGTCTCGGGTCGATATTCAGACAGTCGCCCAGCAACTCGACCCCAGCGTGCAGCAGACGGAACAGCACGGGATAGAGGTCTGCCGTCTGATAGCCGATGAACTGAGAGAGGGTGGCGTCGAGAAGTTGGACACAGAAACCCTGCACCGACATCTGGCCGGATCCCACGGCACAGTCCCCTGCCCCTCCAACACCACCGCCACTCGAGGTGTCATCATAGTCCAGTTCAACTCTGGACGGATTGATGGGGAACAAACTCTTGCACTCTTACCAGATGATTTAACAAAAATACATTTTTGAGGATTCCCATACATTTAACTGAACATTTTAATCCACCTAATAATACTATTTCCAAGCTTCAAGTATATTTCTGAACTAAGACAGAAAATACAAGTATATTAAATAGATAAGGCATGGCAACTAGTTGTTTGAAAATATTTTGACTTTTACATTATATACATATTGTATATAATTATACATTATAAACCTCAAAGCATTATTAGTTAGTTTAAGTTAGTTTATTATAAGTTTAGTAAGAGTATAAAAGTTGTAAGTACGTAAATAATTGTAATTTTTTCGATTATTTACATTATTATTTACATCATTTACATTGTAAAGCAAATAGCGCAGTTTATGGAGATCGTCATTCTGTAAAAATATGTGTTATCACAAAAATTAGAAAGAAAGAAGATTCTTTGTTTCATTGAAAATACTTCAGTACATTTAACGTTAAAATACGAAACAATATTTTATAAACAGCAATAAGTTGTAAAACAAAACAAAACATATCAAAGAACAATGCAACAAATAGAAACTTACCGATTAGCAAAAGATCTTTTCATTAGAGGACTATAATACAATGATACTGACGTAACCAACAATGTATAAATTCACTAAATAAGCATTCAGCTAGTTCAGTCAATTATTAGTAATGCATGTATATTGGCGGTGCATTTGAAAAGATATGATATAGGCAAATATACGATATAGTCGAATCCTACTTTACTTACAATTCACGCGTTCTCTGAGAATAGTTGGGTTCGGTCTCCCCACCGGTAACTATATGAAATACTGAAAATGAATAAAACAAAACAATGTAACTTAGTACAAGGTGGCGTAAAACATAATATATAATCAACAATATTTAATAATAATATGAAAGATTAAACCATGACATAAAGTGTTCACAATTTTCGTATTGCTTGGGATATCATAATTGGGATATCAAAATGTTCATGCCAAGCTTTTAAAAGCAATGACTTTTGAGCCTTTCCTAAGCCCTTTCTATTCAGTTTGGTTAGTAAAACGAAAGAAAAAGGAAAACAATAGCTGTACTTTACAATTAGTTAATAAATGTAAAGCTGAAATAAAATAAAAATATGGATATGGCATTATCTGGCAGAAACCAAACCGAATAGGAAAAAACTTTAACTGCAGTAATAAACGTGATTAAATTGTCATCTACAAAAATATGCCTATTTATTTTAATGCCTTCTGCTTTCAATAATAATAAAATTAGTAAAATGATAAAACCGATACCTGGTAGAAATATTTGATGTTTCATATTTTCTATAAATATGTATCAGCACTAGATACAATCGGAGAGAACAGAAAATTCACTAGATATGAATAATAATGAAAAACTAACAGTATGATTTTAAAAATTTAAGATACTATGTTTCAATCTAACTAAGATTCTTACTGAAACAATAATCTTAAACTGAAACCACGCGTTTATAAATTTTTTAAAATCTATATTTTGGGCGTTTTCTTAGAGAATTCCAAAATGTTTTATGAGCATTTTTTTAATGAACCTTACATTAAAAATTGTACAAATCATATTTTTTCACGTAGTATACAATGGCGATAATAAAATGTCAATGTGTACAGCATAACTAGCATAGTCAAAGGAGCTAGCACATCCAACCAGGTAATACACAGTGACAGTGGTGCATACCATCCTTGGAGCAGTGATTATTGGGATCCAGATGAAAGCGCATTCGTTCGCCGAGTTTGATACAGAAAACTGTTAGACACTCGCAGATAGCGCGAATTAGTGACATATCTCCAGACACAAGAATTGTTTGAAGCGACTGAAATGAGACACACAATATATATATATATTATGCATAAAATTTTAACAAAAATAAAAAATGTATTTTACGAACAACTTGAACATGAGACGTTCACTGATTGTTTGCAAGAATTATTCTGTACACCAGTTAGGACCTATAAAAATATTATATTATTATAGTGTAATTATTATTTCTTAACTCTATCAAATCAATAAATATTTACACATCATAGAAAGCAACATATTTGGCAACACATAAAAGCCGAAAATACACCTTTTTTATTGCGTCAAATTCCAACAAATATAAAATTGTGTGTACATTTGACTATATATATAGGAACCAGATTTTTTAACAAACATCTATCTCTACTTACGCGTATAATTCCACGACGTTGAAGAAATAGTTCAGCTGGAAAATCTACAAATATGACGTCACGAAGGAATTGAATGGCTCCCAAACAAACACTGACGTCCGCGTCTTTCAAGGAACTAAACAGAGGGAAAACAACTTGTGATTAACTAATGGTGTGAATTACTTTTTATTATGAATATGAAAACAATAATCATGGTCATGAACATAAGAACTTATATTAAAGAACTATTCATAGAACCAGGTTCTAACTAGATACACTTACACAAGCGCAGTGCCTAAAACTTGACGATCCGTCACAGTCAGGGGTAACACAGGAAAGGAAACAAAACGGAACTCTTCGTAGCAGTCTAAAACAGAAACAAAACAGGAGACTGTGTAAATAATGTTGACATATCTGGACGATAATAATACTAATTTAATTGAACATAGTAACACGTTTTCCATGAAGATAATAGATACTTATGAATATTACAATGGGATTATAGTACGGTAAAAAACAAATTTTGCGTACATTTAAAAATCAAGTAAATAGTAAAATTAAGCAAACTTGTATTGCATTGCGTAGAGTTTGTCCTGCTTTTCCAGTGAAATTTAGGAAAATTTATATGATCTAACTAATATAGTGTTCATCGGGGAAAAAATTTTAATTAATATTTTCACAATTTCCTCATTTTAATTATAAAATTCATGACAACAGTAAATAAAAACAAATAATAGATAATAAAAAAAACTAATGTTACAATTTTTTAATTATATATCTATGGGGACTTTAAAAAATAAATACATAGCAAACACCAGAAAATTTAGTTAATCATGAATATTTATAAACATAAAAATATTACGTATAAAAATGCGGTTCAGTTAAAACATATTTTGATTGAATTAATTTGTCACAAATAATTAGTGTAATGTGTACATTTTATTAAAATTCATGAATTTTTAATATTTTCCATAACTGTATGCATAGATATCGGTTTTTCGTATATCTTACTGGAATGAGAAAGAAAGAAATCCATATCTCTATGGCTGTATGTAGGCTATCATGCCTGCCTCACATTCAAGTGAAGCACCAATGAATGACCTATTCGAACCACACAATGTAGGTCAAGTAATCGATACTACACCCAAATCTCTATCGAGTTGAATTCTGTACCACAGGTTTTAACTTCAAGACAAGTATCTCAAATATTAATAATTAAAAATATGGAAAGTATATTACATTCTCCAAATAAATTACACAAATTGTCACTTTTACTTATACAATTATGACTAAAACATTTAAAAAACTTTTTTTTATTACACAATGGAAGAGGTGGTCTAAATACATTAAACATTGAACCCATTAACTATCATCATTTGTTCATAACGTTTGCATGACTCGATTCTACATCAGTGTATCCGAGAATAATAAACCATCATACTCTCTTCCAATTTAGTGAGAGAACTGCGAATAAATAAAGAATCTTTGGCACATTTTATGATACTTAAATTAAAAACGCGTATTTCTTAGCATTACTAAATTAAATGTTATAAAAATAGAGGGGTACAGCACAACCGTCAGAACTGGAATAGCAACATATAGGGTATTTCCCCTCAATTTTTTTTAGTATATTTATATTACATTGTGTATAAATGTTTATGTATTATTTAACTATCAAACAATACTACCAAAGTCGAAAGTAAGATTTGAAAGTAATATTTTACAGTGTAATGTACATATAATATATATATATATATCCAGTAATGTAAAATACTAAGAGTAAAGACTGACTCTACAGATTTGACCACCTTCTTGAAAATGCAAATGGCTACAAAAAGTGCAATAATGTTTCTGCCAAAAAATTGCTTCAGTATTTGAATTTGTTAAAAAAGTTTGATTGTACTTGACAACTTTGCACAACCTCAAAAAGTCATTCACAATTATATGAATATGACCTATATTAAAATATTAAATACATTTTAATATAGAACATATACTTGATTTGAAAATGTTTGATAGAATATGATCAGATCGGATCAAAAACGTGTTAATCAGAATAATCCATTATACCCAGTCAATTTTAATATAATTTTGATTATTTAATAAATGAGATATAACTAATTTAGATACAAAATTATATAACTTTTCTGAGAACCCCGTAGTATGTAGTTTTAGGGTTTCTACATTTGTCTTTTTCATAGAACCGAAACAATTCTCGCTAATCAAATTTGTTAAGTAACGTTTACCTAAAATATTTAATTAAGTGTGATGCCAATTTAAATGATAGAAACACATATATACAATAGAAAATACAAACCCCCATCAGAATCATCGAACTACACAACCACTGCTCCTAAAAGTAGAAAAAGCAGTGCACACGTACGGGAAGACGAGTCACCCCCGGCGACGGCATCAGAGCTGGTCACCATGGTGATGTGATGAGTTGCAGCAGTCGAGTCGCTCTGATCGAAGTATCCGATAGTTGGCCGATTCAGGGCCGACGCCGGGCCAGGCACGGCGGCAGGAGCCCCGGGAGAGGGTTGATAGTGGCACAGGGCACTCTGACCACCCCGCTCATCCTCTGTCGAGATGAGGGAACTCTCACGATAAAGTGCGTCCAGCAGAGAAGCTGCAAGCTGTCGGCACTGGTCGTTAGGGAGATCGGGCCGCAGCTGGGCTACAAAGTCGGCCGCCCCGATGCGGAGAAGGGCCTGGGCCCCCGAGGCTGACTGAAGAGGAGGCACAGTACACATGCATGTATCGACTGACCCAACAAAAGACAACTGTGTGATAGGTTTTGATGGTCACTTAGTACATTTCATTACTGGGACTATGCACTTATAATAATTTACTTTTTAGCAATAGATTTAATAGAAATAGTAATAGAAAATATATTTTTATATTTGAAAAGATTTGGAATTCCATACGGTAGTCATATATACTATTATAATTAGAATATATATTTTTAATTGATGCAAGTTGATTTCGGTGTAAAATAAAAACAAACTTAACGTGAAAATTTAAATAATTAAAGTGCTGCCTAACAAATTGTTCAAATATTTCAAATCAATTATATTTAAATTTGAAAGTTTAGTAAACAAAAAGTTTCTTCATAAAAAATGAAAAAAATACAACACTTTCTTAAATTTTTAAATATACTATACGCATACATTTTTCATTTCTGGATATTTTTATTAAAAAATCACTTTAACAAATCAAAACAACGCTAAAAATAACTAAATTAGTAGCCATTCCTAATAAATTTAACAAGTAGCTTATATTGTTTAAAATTTCTATTTTGAAATGTTAATTCATCATTTTCTAAATATAACGATCATATTGAGTTTGAGAACAATTGAAAAACTTTAAAAGTTATTCTGACAAAGTGACATGTGACACTTTTATAAAAAAAAATCGTAATTACTATCATTAATAAAAATCCAAACATGATATATAATCATTAATAAACTTTTTACATCATATACTATTTTTTGTGATTGGACAGAAGTAACTTGTATTACTCGTCCTACTACGCCAGGGCGAATTATCATATAGGCGAATCCGCTGGGGCGACTGTCATTTAGTCACTTTACCCCAGC
>JAUZND010040889.1:0-21023 GCA_034780555.1 Coelogynopora nodosa
TATCATACGCTGTTACGCCCGTACTTAGAGGTAATGAAATGTGCGTAACAACATATGATACGCCCGTAAAGAAAGGGCTAATTCTCCTGATGAAGCCATAATGGCGAAAGGTCGGACCATCAATTAATAGAAATGCTTACTGGGATGGCTATATTGTAGGTTTTATTGTTACTCTGTCCTGATGATGAACTGACTTATACTGTTCGAAATTAGTTAATTGTAGATTTGTGTTTTGTAACTGTTAAAATTATTATCTATACCATATGATCTGTTTGTGATAAATACCATACTGAGGTATTACATCTAATTAATTTATATTTACAAAAATTTACAAGAATTTATTATAAATTTCACTTTAAAAATAAAATTGAACTTGATATTAATCAGTAAAGATGCGTTTAACTTTACTAGAACTATTATTTCAATAAAATTGTGTCTCTTAGATGCCTAATATTGCCTTGGTGAAAGTATACAAATTGTGAATGTGCGCGAGGTTGCTATAAACCAGTTAATTATCTTAATTATGCACGTCACGCACTATCGGAATTATTGACATATTATATACGGATATGTGGAATAAATAATATTAAACAGTCGTCTGTTTTACTACTGTGTACAGTGTCAAACAACTAGATTATAGAGATAGCTGTTAAGGTCGACGCACGAATAAACTGGCACAGCCGTTGTCGACATATTGATCGCCACGAATTTTAGGAACAGAATCCTATCTTCTGATTCGTCAACCGCTAAACGCGAATCGATATTTTTCGGTGTCGTGTCGACAGAGTAGCTTGGTTTAGCTGCTTACTCTATAGCTTAACGAACGTGTCTAGCGATGCATATTTTCTGAACTATCTTTCATGTTTGTTGAGATTCTAATTACGTTCTACAAATTAATGTTTAATATTCAACAATAACAAATCGAGATTATGGATTTCCCTGAAAATAATGTTGATATATTGAATTCAAAGCATAGTGTTGAATTCACCGAAGAAATGAATTCTATTATATTGGATGATTGTGATTTTGACGATGGTGAGGGTAAAATATCTCCCAGCATTAAAAGTGTAAGTGTAGAATTTTTAACAGACCCTGATGTAGGGGTTGACCCAGTGAACGCAGAAACTAATAAGAGCGAGACTAATTTAAAAATCAGCCCACCGGAACAGTCAACCCTTATTCAAAACGAAACGAACACAATTCCTACTTTTAATTCCTCCGAACAAGTAGATGTCGATCAGGCCCGTATTGTTAAAACGTCTAAGGGCAATGATCAACTTATTTTTCGGGGCTACGTCTACCATCGTGACAAGCAGCGACTGTCAACTATCTATTGGCGATGTCGCTATCCCGGCTGTATGGGTCGTGCTAAAAGTATGGGGGACACCGTTGTTGCCACTCGTAGCCATACTCACAGTCCAGATACCATATCTCCGCCAAGGTCGTATAGGTATATTCGGAATAATACTGGGAGAAAACTACGTATTCGAAAATGGAAGCCTAGTCTCGGGGTAAGTTTCTTTATAATCATATTTAGGACGTTTCCATTTTATGTTGTGAATCATTCTTTCTTTGTTAGTCGAATTTCTTATATTACATTTTATGTAACACTTTTTCATTTTATATTTCGCAGCTTTGTATACGATATCCTAATTTTTATAAACATTTAAAGCATACTGTTTATATATGCTGAACTTAGTTTTTTAATTTATATTTTCGTTCATATGTGGATCCTAAAAGCTTGAATTTAAAAATTACTACAGGAAAATGTTGCAGATTTTAAAAGACTATAATTTAAAAAAATAGCTTTATTTGTAAGAAAAAAACATAATTCTGGTAAATGTTTTTTTTTAGCTTTATAAAATTTTTGCATAAATTTCTGAACTTGCAAGTTATTAAAAAATGCTAAGGAAGCTTTACATCTTCGCTGGTAGACTCGTTATTAGGGTTTTCTCTGTAGAAGGGTTATCTCTCCTAAGAAAACTATTTTATTGCTCTAAAGAAGCTGTAAAAACTGAAATTAGCAATACATATATTATTATCTATTTGGATATGATCGATATAGAATATGATGTTAAAATAAATGTAAATTCAATTGTCAAGATTATTATAAAACATTGATACAAGAAACATGCTGGCATTCAATTGATAGCAAAATTTACATTTTAAGAACCTGTTATAATTACATATTTTAAAATAAATTTATGTAATAATATGATAATAAAGGCTACTATAATACATAATTGTATATTAAATTGAATTAAATAATGACATTATATGTGTATTATTTTGCAGTCGATTCTGCATTATGATGCAGTTTTTTTGTGCCACAATAAATTTGGTAGTAATTAGGTATATTATATGAAATAAAATTCATTTCGTAATAATTGCCATTCGTGAATTATAACTGAATAATTAAATATTTGAATTTACCATATAAAATATTGAAAAAAATACAATGGTTAGTGTTTCAATCGACATTAACAAAAATTTAAACGATGAATTGGCAAAGTTTATCACACATTTGAAAGGATTTTTCGATTGCGTTTCTTGTGATATCAAAAGCGAAAATATTAAATAACATTAGTTAAAATTATAATAATACATTGTCGTCAGTTATTTAGTTAGTTATATGCAATAGATGGAATTATATTAACCATCATTTTAAATGTTTTCAAATCCACATTAAATAAAAATGTAACAATTATTTTATAATTTGAGTTAAAATAAGTATAAATCTTATATATTCTATTGTTTTAAACTATTATTTTATGTATTTTAGATCAACGTTGAATCAAAAATTAATGCAGCAACATCTCAGAAGTTGGACTATAATAGGCAGTTGCCTGCAATGCCCCGGCAGTTGAAAATGGTGACCGATAACAACACATACAATGGCAGAACAAATATGCAATCAATCTATCCACCACAGATTAACAACTTTAACCCTGATATAGATTTTGCGAATACTCAAAATGTCGGAGAACATCAAACACTTCGAAAGGTAAGTAATAAACATTTATTTGTTTAATCTAATTTATTTATTCAGAAATTTAACTTCAAATAAAAAAGGAGTTTAATATAAGACTAATTCTTAGTTGTGCTTATTGGTGTAAAGTTCTTTACAAATGTTTAAGAAATAAAATGTGAATTAAATGTTTGTAGAAAAAAAAATGTTTCATGTAAACTGATTCAAGTTTTCATATACTGTTAAATAATCATTTATTTAATTTAATATTGTAATTGTAATTATATTTATATTAATTTATTGGTTATATAAATAAAATATAGTAAATTTGACATATGTTTGTATTGAACGGAAATTTATAAAAATTTATACATTTATAGGATTTTAAGAATAGGGTATAACATTAAATAAATTAATTACAGTTGTTATATATTTTATATAATGTATTTTTATATTTTAATCCCGTCATTTCTAGCAGGTGTATTATAAACGAAAATTCTTAATTCAAAATCTTTAAAAAAAATTGAGATAGATATATCTTTTATTCGAAATATGTAAAAATATGTAAAAATATACATATATATATATATAAATATAATATAAACAATAATTAGAATAGATAATACGATGCTGGTGTACAACTTCACAGAAAACACAGTCGCAAATTGTTTTCCTCTATAAAAAATCTATACATTTTTAAAAGAAAAATTTCTTTATAAATTGTCTTACAACACCTAACGTTGTAATATTTTTCTCTCCCATTTTTTTGTTCATCCTTGAAGATAAATTAATTATATGCTTCAGCGGACATATTTCACTCAAGTATTATCTTTACATTTGATTGCTGATTACAATAAGCAAACATTAAACTCTTGAATGCATTATCATCCTTACGTTTGCATGCCTACTTGAATTTTCAATAGCTTAAAAGCTTCGACATCGTTAGTGATTACCGACAATAAAATAAAGCTTCTTCTAATCAGTTCATTCTAAGTTTGTAAAGAGATTTATGCAATATTCGAAAACTAAAATTTTTCTTACTTTTTCAATTATTTAAAAATGTGTCTTTACTATGCATTCTCGTATATAACAATTTAAAGGCAACTAAATGGAGAATAGCGACCGTTCCATAATATTTATTCATAAAGTACTACAATATACTACATATATAAACTACTTCTGTGTAGTCTATGGACAGTTCACTGTCCAAATAAAATAAACCAATTTATATTATTAAATTATTTTTAATTATTAAGTGAAATGTAAATTTAGTAAAGTGACTCCAAAAGAATTTAAACAGTGCAGAAATTATATAGAATTATTAGCGCCTTATCTATATAAAGGATGATACCAATACTTTAAGAAAATGAAGTTTTTTATTTTATTTGATGGATGGTTTCGAAGAGATGATTTGACTTAGTAATAATCATTAGAAAAATAAATAAAATAAAATTATAAATAAATAGACAGCTTGTTTATAAAATTATTTTAAAAAAATTAAAAAATCTATTAAAACTAATAATTAAAAAATTAATAAACTATTTGCAGCTACTTCAAGTAAAATTTACAATTGATAAAAATGAAATTCCCATTAGTTAATTTTAGTCTTAATTTATTATGTTTCTGTAATTTTATTTTTTTCGAGGCGTCTTATGTTTTGTATATATTTTCACATACTTTTTTGGAAAGCTGTTTATTATTCGAATATACTTAAATTTAACTAGAATTCATACAAATATTGTATACTTCAATATGCATAAATGTTAATAGATTAAACTTACTTGCATTTGTTACCATTTTACTTTCTGAAAATGTTCATTTAAATAATAACTGTGCGTTATAGTGTACCATTTACTAAGATACAGCAAACCCTTTACACCTGAATTCTGATGACGTATGAGTTGTTTTGTATATTTTCAAATATATTACTTTAAAAAGTTATACATGTTTTTTGTATATATATGTACATTATAATGAATATTATATTAACAAATTATACTTGAATCGTATTTTAATTATTTTCTAGAAAACTGTGCATACACTGGTCATGTTTATATATATATCAATATAGTTTATATAAAAATAGTTTATATCAATATATTTTAATATCTATAGTTTAATATCAATATATCAAATAACAAAGTCCTATATTGTTATTGAAAGATAATACAAATAACAACAAAGAATATATTATAAATGACAATAACTTCTCTTGTTCCAAGGGTTTGGCGCGATTTTATACAGTAATTTCAATCAACATCCTGTACTATAATGGTCTTCATTATTTAGTTGTGTTTATTGCTTACGATAAAAGCTTTTTTATTTTATTAATATATTTAAAATATATAAAATATGAATAGATATTTCGCTGATTAACTAAATATTCGCAAAGTAATGAATATAAAATCGTATATTGTATAAGTAGTTATATGTTTTCACTATTTTACAAATCGATTTGTAATAAAAACAATTTTTGTTTGATAACGAAACAGAACTGTTATTATTTTTTAGACAGATTATACGATAGATAAGAAAAATATGATGATTAATTATACCAAAAAACATAACACCTTGTAGGGCACATAATTATAATGGTGTTATAGGGTGTTATAATTATTATTGTTTTGAATAATAAATTATGATCTTGTGTTTGCTTACTATTATCATGGGCAACATCAATACAATGAAAAATATTTTTCGAAAAATAGGCAATCCGTCCCTAGCTCATAAATAATTTGAAGCCGACCTATTACAATTACAACCTATTGTACGACCTACTTACGACATATTACAATTAACAAAAATAATTGATTATTGTGTATGCACACGCATATGGTTTCCTTAATTGCGATAAGTAATTATCGAAATGTTTATTGATTGTTTGTTGGTCATTATTGCAATAAAAACCAAATATTAGTTTTTTCATGTACTCGTATTATGTAATAGTATTATTATATTATTTTCATAAAGCGGACGTTTTTGAGATGTATAATATGTCTTTACTTTAGTTTCAATAATACAAATATTCCTAAGCTTGAATAAGTTAAATCATTATTAACGTCATAACATTACAAAATTGATATAATCGATTGAATTTAGTGTATAATGTAGAATATTTGTTTAAAATATAAATTATATTAATTATAGCGAAGATAAACAAGAAAGTTACTCACAAATAGTGGTACATATCATTTCTAAATTTTTTTTTGTATTTTATAACGTTGATAGTCGTTTTATTAGAAATTAATTTTGATTAGTTCCGTAGTTATTATTTCATAAACAAACTATAAAATATATATTTAATAATAAAGTGTTTCTACGGGAAGCATGCTACTATGATGTTTGAACAAATCTTGCACTCATTTAAAAAGGAAGAAACTTATGCTTTAATTAAAATTAAATTATGCTTTAATTATTTTCAATAATAATTAATCAATTTCTTCACATTTATAATAATTTGAGTTTTTTAGGATGAATCCTATAATGATTTATGCTAGTATACTGTAAATAGTATAAGTTATAATTTATCTTTAATCTTTCACGGTTTCGTTTTATTGTTCTGATCTGAAATTTGTTTTCTTTCTCAAATGCTATAGATTGAGTAAAAATTGTTCATAAATTGTTATTACAATTATGTAAAAACATAAAATCACAATCGCTTGCTTTTAAACGATTTCGTAAAATTATTAATATATTAATGTATATTATGTTGCTATACATCTTCTATAGATTTTACGTTATAATATTATATTTTTATTATACGCATGAGAATATTTTTTTGTATAGGTAAAATTAGAAAATGAGGAATTCACCACAGTATCAACAACCGCCTCCAAATTGTTACCCAAATCGAACTGGCCGAATCCAGAGACAGTTTTCCCACGGGTAGCACCCCTGTCTCACTTCGGATGCTTCAAGCCACCACCAACCTCATCCGCCTCTCAGCAGCGTAGTAACATGGGCACTGCGGCAATTGTCCACCCCACCACCTCCACTTCCCACCTGCAGGATCGTCTGCCAAGTGCCCCGACGTCAGCCCCGTCCCATTCGCTACCCGGGGGGACTGCACCCGGTCATCACTATCCGGTGATTTCTGGGATCAGTACTGTTGCTTCTTCAGGGTGTTGTCCTTCGATTCTCGACGTGATCGGGGCATTGTCGGTGGTTCGCCGATTCTGTGAGGATAGAGCGCTGAGTATGGACTCCCTGCAGCAGCTCGAAAAGTCGATTGCTAGGCACGAACTCGAAGGACTGATGAGGCGATAGTATATGTCAAATCGGATGTGTTTCCATCCATGACATATGTTAGAAAACCTTTTGACATTATTTTATAACTAATTTAAGCACGTACGCATGTATATATGTATATATATATTAACTATAAGCATATTATTTCAAACAGGACATTTCTGTGTACATGAATTATTTATCGATGTAAAGTGTAAGTTGTATTTATTTATATAATTATATATAATTTTAAAAACTATAATTTTAAGAAAATAATCAAAATTTGATTCTATAACAATTTTTGTGACAACTGTAATTAACCAATCATTTGATCTCTTTCATATAGTTTTAGCTGTATCACTTTTCACTGTAATTTATCATAATCGCATGCGCTTAGATATAACTGAAAGTATTTTATTAAATATTGTGAACAAAGATTGTTTTTCACTTTTTTAAAGAATTTTTATCTCGATCTCACGGTTTATTAAATACACTAGACAAATATATAACCGATGTAAAACTCTTCGAATAATTTTTATTTAGTGGTAAATGTTGTCTTATACATAAAAGTAGCAGAATGTGGGGAAACCTATTTATAAATTGTGAAATATCAATTTAATTATGATAATAGTATATATTTTTAATAGGATGGTATGTAGGGACGTCTTGATAATGAACTATAGCTTTCGATTTTGACTGTTTAAATTTAAGGCGTAATTTTGACTGTTAAAATGTTCCATTTTAGAATTTCGATGAAATTTGAATCTATAAGATATAAAATATGTTTTAGTAATAGTTCAATTTTGAATTGTGATTATAATGCACTTTTATTTCCATATGTGTCCTATGAATAAAGTGTGTTTGTCTAATTCTAAACTCAACCAAAATATTATATTACTTATATAACATTAATAATATATTGGCTAGTGGTTATTTTTTAAAAACAAAAAAATTGTGGAAAACTATTTTAAAATAATAGAAGTAAAAATTAATATAAACATTATTATTTTTTTAATGTTATGATTGTTAATTAATTATATATAGAGCTGATGTTCAACTAGTTAAATATTGAGCATTTTAGTCAAGTTGCTACCATTTAGCAGCATATTAAACTGAAATAGATCATAACTATGTAAAATATTTGTATTAAATATATTCAATCATTCGATGTATTTTCATTGTGGGTATGGGTGTCAGAAGTCAATATACTGTTGTTTTAGAAGTCTTTAAATTAACAATAATATTGGTATATTCACACAAAACCATATATAGGGGAAAATATAAATTCAATCTCTTCATAAAAAATATATAGTTTTTACAGTTGCGAACAGTCATTTAATAGTATCAAAATGAAGAACACATACATAAAATAAGTTCTTAACTATAATAAAATATTTGTGAACATTTAAATCAATTATGAAAAATATGACAACTATCGATCTTTGTATATCAAAATAGTTGATCGAACCTATTAATTCATGCAATGAAACTAATACAACAATTTTTTTTTATTCAAATACAATAACAAGTATATAAAACATTTTTTATATAAATAATATTAATGCTGCTATTATGCATTGTTTGAATTAATTAATGAATGAATAAATATAATAATAATTATTTATATCAAATATGTATTGTTCAACTTAATTCAAACTTTCTTTCTTGAAAACTTTTATTATTTGATTTAATATTTTAGTGGATTAATAGTAAAAAATATCGATATTTTATTTTAATAAAAAAACTTTATATATATTAATATAATATTTAAATAAATATCGTTGATATTAAATTTCGTAAAAGAGAAAATTTACCTAGGGAAATTTGTAAGAGCATAGTTTGTTATTAGAAAATAAATTGTATACGAAGGTCGTAAATAGATAATGTTGAAATCAATTTTATTTATTTTTACTTAACTATGTGAATAAAAATAAGTATAACATGTTAGTTTGTAAAAATATATTAAAAATATTCTGGGATTAACTCGACTCTTCAGACTCACTATATTTGTTAGAAAACATTCTTTAAAAGATGTAAAACAATTTTATAATTTAATTTTTTAATAATTTAAACAATTTTTTTGTTTAATAAAATGTAAACCTTCATTTATAGACAATTACCACCATTGTATAATAATCGATGGTACTAGACATGGTCTAAAATACATATTTTACTTGTATGCACTCATACTATTATCAAATATTGTAGTGAATGACAATGAATATGAAATTAATATAGTTAGTTTTAATTATTTTTTTTTCAAAATTTAAAACATTTATTTGCTTGACCAGTTGATTTTGTGATGCAAAAAACTAATTTTCTATAGGATAAATTATAATTGCATTAAATTTCTATCAGAATGAAGAGTGTTATTTCTTTACTGTGCTTAATATAATAACATATATGGAATGGAAGATAGTATATTATTAGAGCACATATATGATGCATACAGTAAATATAACTAAATGTTAGTTTCAAATGTAAATACTGTATTGTTAAAATGTTAAATGAAGCATGTTTTCAATTAGTATTTTTCAATAGAATGAAGAAGATACATGTAGTTAAATATATATGTATAATACAATTATCGAAAGATAATTAAACAATATCGTACATTGCTATACAAAAAACAAGCACATCAAACTTTCCCATCAACTACAGTAGCAACCTATCAGCGATTAAGTTTTATTTTTCTATCTATTTATTGTATCAATTCAATTCATATCACATGAAGAGCTTTTAATAATTCGATTATTGGGTGAAATATTTATCGCAATGAATATTGTCTGTAAAGAGAACAATTTGAACAACAATGAGTGTGTAATTATATTTTAAATGACAAATAGACCATTATACTTAAATTTTACAATGAAACAGCTTCAGCTATTCGATAAAGAATTTCCACATTTCATGTAGATAATATCCCTAACTTTTAATACAGTTCTTTATCGATAAATAGAAATGGAACATTTTGTCCTCTATAAATTATAATTTTCCGTTTAAGTTCTGCTAAATTTAATATAACATAAGTAACAAAATACAAATATTCAAACTGAGTTTAATTGAAACAATAATAAAGTTTAAATTGTTTGCATTTGATTATAATTCATCCGATTTTTTAAAATAAAAAAATACTCTAAATATTGATTTAATAAATATAATAAAAAACAATATATAATAATAAATTTAATTATGTTTCACTTTTAAAATACATTTTTAATCATTTGTTAATTACTTAGTTCATTCTGCTAAATATATTCTTTTGTTTGAAATTATGAATACACATATCAGCAATAAACTTTAACATTTTAATTGAGAAGTATTTTTTTCTAGATTTTTGTTATTACAAAATGGATATTCGTTAACTTATTTGAAATAAAGCGATCAAATGGGACGAACAGATAACAAACAGTCAGTTTCAATTTTAGATGAGTATCGAAAGAAACACATATAAATATATAAGTATACAATAGACAATGCAACTAATATTTGTTAAAATAATAAGAAAAGCAAAAGTAAGAAAACTTGAATAATTGTATAATCTATGTATTTATTTGATTTCTCAAAAACACATTTGCTTTTACTACATCCACATTTGATTCAACCCAATTTCAATTTGAAAATTTTCAAGTTAATAAGTTAATAAGTCGACAATATTTAATTTGACCTTCACCCGATCTGAAACTGACTGATTCGCTCCACTCTGATTTGAGTTGACGACGTCCACATGATGTAGAAAAACTATATACAGGGTGTTTCATAAGTTATATTAATATGATATATTTATTGACATGATTTCTACCCATAGAGTAGAGCTCTGTTTCTTAGTCGCAATATAATGTCAACAATGCCGTTTCTGGTCTACCAGTAACCCATACTGGATGGAGGACACCAATATGCAAATTGATCCACAAGTAATAATATGGGCGGTTATTTTTGGTGATCGTGTAATTTAGACTTTCTTTTTTGAGGGAACCGTTAACAAAGACACTTACTTAGGATTATTTTTTGCCAATCATTGAGAAATTTACACTGGATAAAATTTGACGAAGTTGGTTTCAACAAGATGGCGCACAACCTCACTTTGGGTTAAATGTATGTAATTTTCTAAACGATCAATTTCCAGTTTGATAGATCGGGCGCCAAGGGACTTGTGAGTGATCCCCAAGGTCTCCCAACCTGACACCATTAGGTTTATTTCTTTGGTGCTACCTCAAGTTACTCATGTTTTGTGAGAGACCAAGAACGGTGGAAGCATTGAAGCAAAGTATTCGAACATAGATGGTAAAACTCGATACTGGTATAATCAGAAATGCTCAAAATTACTGTTTGAAACGTTGGTATTCATGCATTGAACATGGTGGGGAACTTTTTGAACAATTTCTGTAGAAAACTATCACTTAAATTGATTTTGAAAGTATTATTTTTGTCTTTATCCTTTAAAAAAATTAGTTAGCCTTTCATATGTACATTATCATATATAATTATCATGTCAATAAACATCTTTTATGTTGCGTGAATTATGAAACACCCTATATAATGATGAAGTATTTTATCTCACAGTTAGTCTGTGGTTATACAAATGGTATTATAATCTATGATAGGAAAGCAGTTGTATTTGGGTTTAATCACTTTAAACATGATAGAAAAATATAAATCAATTCTGTTCAAACACCGATACTGTTTGTTTCCCTGTGACAACACCAGGATTGTGGTGGGATGCTACCGTTTAGATTTAACTTGTGAGGCATCAGTTGTCCTTTTTGGTGCAGTTTGGCCGGTACTTCGAGCCTTCTCTTCAGAGAGCCGGGCAGCTACGCTCAGCTCTCGGGAACTAGAGGGAATTTTCGCTGAACTCTCATTTGGCGTGTGACAGGGACACTTGCAAGTGTAACATTTGTGCCCTAAATAAAAAAAGGGAAAACTCAATAACGTCCAGTTGAACATGTTTATTGTATATATTCACGCGTATATATTGTTTATTATAGTAGTATCATGGTATATAGTTTGTGATTATTATAGAAAAGTTGTCTATTGCAAAACAACGCATCTGTAAGTTAGAATTATTTTATATTTGCAAACAAAATGCTCAGTTTAGTAATAAATATTATTAGTAATTACATAAAATATGTCAAATACAAATAAAACGAGTCACGTATAGGGTATACGCATCTTTACTTATATATATACAATTAATGTCGAGAAAAAAGTTCAAAATAAAAGTAAGGACTACCTCTTGAAACGATAAACAACAATACATTATCTGTGAGATTGTTCGAATTGAGAAAGTTCTATATATTAAAATGATCCTTTATCGGCAGCAGGTTTCAGATATCGAGTAAAACAAATTCATAATGTGGTATTGTTTATGATGTAGAAGCAGACTTCATTAGGGGCAATTCCTGCCAAATACTTCCAATGTAAAACAGTTCTCCTTAAAGGTAATTTAAAGGTAGTTTAAAAAGTTTCTAAAACGTTTTAAAGACTCATTTATTGAAAATGAATTGGAGGCAATTATTGCAACTGCTAAGCTTTGAATCGTGATGTTCACAAAATAAGTTTTGAAAATGTTTAAAAGTTTAATGTTTTTTAATTTTTTGGATACAATGTTTGTTACTGATAAACTATATAAATCCGCTATATGTCATATAAACATTGAATTGATAATTCCCGGTAGTGTTTTTTCTGGATCGTCATCTGAACATCTTTGATCTAATCTATCTGAGCTTATCAAACATTAATAAGATACTATGCCAGAAAAATCTGTAAACTGCTAAACATTTTTATAAATAGTATAAGAATAACGCATAACAATATAATTAATTTGCTATTTTAGCAGCTATTGTTGTTATGTTCTATTTATACATTTATTTATTAAAGATGCTACCTGAATAAGTCTTTACAGTTTTAATCGTAATCTACATATATTAAATAATACAATCTAAAAGGAAGTAAATATAACAATAGACATCATGCTCATTTTACTATTTGTGTATTTTTACTTAGATTTATTAATTTAAAATTGTTTTTAATTTGTTCTCAAAAACCTAGTCATAAAATTCAATTCAATCATCAATTTATATTTAAAACTATCTATCAATTTTTATCGATAATTGGTTTTGGAAACAGATAAATATATAAAACATTTTTACGCATACTATTTGATACCAAATAAGATCGATTAATCTGAAATATTTGAAGAAAAATAGATACTAAAAATGTATTGCCTTAGTGGAACATCATTGTTAATATTGTATGTGTTTATAAATTGCTGATGGCATCTGTTGCGCCTTGTTTTTAAACTATAAACGATTACAAAGTATTTTATTAATATAAAAAATGTATTGTGCAATAGAACTTGTTTAATCTCACTATATATTAATTGTAATATCAAAGTATATGAATACTCAAACAATATAGTCAGGTCAGAATGTTCTAACGTTTCTTTTGTAAATTAGAATAATATCGGAACGGTTAGCGGTTAAGTATAATAAATAAAATTAATAAAGATGATTGAATAAAAAACAATTCTTGTAAAATTTGAACTGCAGAAATTATTTACAAAATAAATATTATTTTGGTTATCAGATAATTTTTACATAAAATTAATATAATTCATATTTTACACAAAAAAATTTTTTTTAATCAATTTTGTTCATATTTTGTATTTCCTGACTCTAGTTAATTTAAAGAAATGTTAAATTGATTTTTAACCAATTCGTTGAAAGAAAAAGTATCTATTACTTCGCATATATATGTTTAATTACCTTTTTGACAAATTTAATGACTCTTATTTTGTAATAATTCTTTTAAAACTATAATTTCAAGAACTTCTACAATGTATCATCCAAAAAGTCAACAAGTTGAAAAGTTTTTATTACATGACTCCTTAAGCCGTTTTATAGGACAAAATAACGACAAGATCTATTGATATAGGCAATATATGTTATCTATAAAAGTATATCTTGTCGATCTGTTTTCCTATTTTGATACATATTCTTTTTTTTGAAAGACATTAAATTAGATATTATCATTACTGTAAAATAAATTTATGTTATGAAGGTCATCTGTTTTATAATTGTTTACGCTCGTTAATTTACTAAGATATCTAATAAATCAGGCTGTAATATTCAAAGAATTTTTTAGTATATATATCTTATTATTTTTAGTCAAAATAACCATAGAAAATTACAATAAAAATATTTTCTTAAAAATCGCCTACAAAAATAGAGTAATTTTTAATTCGATTTTAATATAAAATATTTTTATTGAGTTTATTAGTTAAAAATACTTTAAACTTTAAATATATAGGCTATTTTCGACTTATAGTATCTTAACATTTTAGTTAAATTAGTTTGAAACATTTTCAAAAATTATAAAATTACTGGTATATTTCGTTTCTTTAACTGTAGGGCTTACTAATAAAGTTTAAGGTATTCATGAATATTATTTAATTTTTGGGGGCCTAATTTTATAGTATAGGAGACAGTGGTAACCTTTTATTAATTAATTAAAATAAAAATATTTTCTTCCAAAATAACAACTGTTGTCATTGGTTTAATGAGTCTCAGCGTAATTATAAAATTAAAATTTTACAATCAACCCGACATACTTTCGTTTAACAATTTAGTTTATTTTACTTTTATATTTACTTAATTAATTTCACAGCATAAATTTATGACTAGGGGATTCATTATTATTTTCTAAAAAGATTTTAACATCAATAGTATGTTGTTGACATTGAGATTGTACAAAAAAATTTAATTGCACTAAAACCATAATTATATATTAACTTACGGCTAGGGGTACAGTCAGGCACGCATCCTGTAGTAATGGGTCCGGTCTTCAGTTGAGCGCAGTTTCCACAGGCTTGCCCGATTTGATTGGCTGCACATTTGAGAAGGTGATATATCGGATCGATTTCTTCCACTGTTGAAAGTCAATATAAGATTAGGAGGGCGATGTAAACACATTAAAATAAAAATGAGCGTGATGATGTTTAACTAATTATCAGAGGGTAAGAAATAAATAGAGATTTGACTTTTATTGATTTCATATATTGCGTCATAAATTTTAGTCATTGGAAAATCGTTTTAATTTAATAAATTTATTGCAAATGGGCAACAAATTAGTAGTGTTAATTAATTTTTATTAAATTGATTTTAAGAGTTAATATATATATTCATACAATTTTAAAACATGCGTAAGTTGTATATAACATAATTTATTGCCTGCATATCTAAAACTATTTTACTACGTGAATTATTTTACTACTATTAGTTTTTAAATCATTTCTTTGCAAAATCTATCTGGTAAGATATTAATAGGGTAATTGAACTGCAACAGATAGATAGAGTGCAATCTCTATATCTAATTATGTTTTTTTTAATTATGTTATTTTAGTTATTTAGTTAGTTAGTTTTTTTAATTATTTTTTAATTTTTTAAAAAATTTATTATTTAATTATTTAAATTATGTTATCAAAGATATTTTAATAATATTATAAATTCAATGAAGTGTCAAAATATGCTAAAATGTGATGTAATTAATGATATTCTATGTTAATCGTCAGTGATAATCTAATCCATACATTTATCAATTAGTGTATAATATAATATTGAAAAATCTTACCATCTTTTACTGGAGCACTTTTCTTTTTAAAGAAATTTCCTCTCTGGAAATATAAAAATATTAATAATTAAGAAAATACTAGGTTAGTTACACACATTTTTGTTACATTTGAATTACTCTATAATATATATAATTTGCCTATCAGATATGTTATTAGTGTAATTTATATAAACAATAAAATAATATAAAACGTATTATTATTTGTTTATTTGTTAAACCTCCAATAATGCGGTGAAGTAAGTACTATCGGATCCAAGCAAGAGAAGAATATACAATAATATCTGAAATATATTTTAAAATATTAAAAATAACTTGTGGGTTTACATATTGATTTTCTTTTCGCCGTTCCAGTTTTGTAAGGTTTAGGTACTGTCTAATATACATATACATATAACGGCTACGAAATTTCACTTATTAAACAAGAACCAAATAACTTTTGATCTATATTTTTTTGTTTGAAGATACAGAATATTTTTGGGCATCTTATTATATAATTTGCTATACAATTTGGCCTTCTGTGTTCGGACGGCATAGTTATCGAAGAGTTTGGAGACTAAAATTGAAATCGGCAAAAAAATCACATGTTACTGCTAAACAGTTCAAAAATTGAAGT
Source organism: Coelogynopora nodosa (assembly GCA_034780555.1). Classification (NCBI taxonomy): domain Eukaryota; kingdom Metazoa; phylum Platyhelminthes; order Proseriata; family Coelogynoporidae; genus Coelogynopora; species Coelogynopora nodosa. Next base: position 16,440 of record JAUZND010040889.1, read on the forward strand.
TTTATATAATTTATATATTGTACATATATTTTCAGTTTTATCAAACAGAGCGTCAATTTAAACGTTTCAAAATTAACAATATAGTTTCTTATGCAATTTAACATGTTTGATAAACATTGTATTACTGTCTTTAAAAAATATGAAAAACTATTTTTTAGTGCTTGGTAGTGAATATCCTTCCTGATACATTTTTTAAATATTGATTTTCAAATGTTGAATTTTTGTATTAAAATATGTCACAATTTTAATATTTGATGAAAACATTTTATTAGAAACAGTAAATTTGATCAATAAAAAAATTAAATTACTATTTTTAACTTGTGCCTATTTATTACATTCTAATGTAATTACACACGAAATATTACTATATCATATCTAAATTCTAATTTTGACATAATAAATTGCATAATCAAAAATTAGATTTAAAAACGTTTAGTTAATTTTGAAAAATTTCCAGTCAGATATTTTTAGGTTTTCCTTGAGTTTTATTTTGTAAAGCAACCAACTTTTAAATAACTAGATGTAATTTACGAATAAATTATTGAATTTTTTTAATAATAATTATCAAAAAATGCGGAATAAATATTAGACCAATATTAAGAAATTAAGTGTGACAATATCAAATGTTTTGTAACATAATTTTCAATCGAGAATAAATGTCAACAAATTTTGTGTATAATATATCTTTCCTATAGAAAATCTAAATTGCGAAGCCCCATTTTTCTAAATGTTATAAGTTAATCATCCATAAATAGGCGAAAATATAAAATACCGAATTACAACTTGACAGCATTTTCAGGACATTGTTAGTATAGGGAACGAGTAGCCCCCTCTGTCGTGGAAACTTTAAGTACGTGTCACCATAACGAATATTCAATATGTTTTGTGTATAAAATAAAAATGAATTATTAAATTAGTAGAGAGAAATCGAAGTGGATTTTACTTAAGAAAAATACTCGCAAGACTATATTTACCGTGAAGATATTTAAATTGATATTTTTTTAATATAATATTATTAGTTTTAATATTTTTTAAATTATTTTTAATTTATTAAATATGAAATAATTATTGAATATACATATTTATACAGTATATTTTACTATGAACTTTCGAAAAAATGCAATGAAACTCAATATGTACAATAATGGATGATAAAATTGTGTGTCCATAAAATATTATTATCTCAATCGTTATTTTTGTAACTTGTATATTACAATGAATATATGTATTCAATTAATATAGTTGACTGCGTCCTATCCCGAAGTCCATGATAAGATAATATAATAAGCCATACGTCAAATTAAATCATATTATATAAACATGATACATCTCTTAATAATGAAAAAAGGCCTTATTATTAATTAGTGACAAGCAAGTTGAACATCATAACTGGAGCGTGTACCGGTTAGTTTAACATGGTGTACTGACTGACGTTTAAGTGAATAATAAGATTTTGAATATGTTTTAGTGTTGTATATATTAATGTATATCCGAATTCTAAATGTTACCTGTTATTTGATGTTTTTTGACAGATAACATTTACAGCATTATCATTGAATTGATATCATAATATCAAATATCATAATTGACTTTTCTATTGATTTTCTATTAATAATTTCACTGAATGCGTGTCTCACAAAAAGCATAAATCCCACTAATGGTGACTTAAAGTCATGTTGTATATATACAACAATAAATAATTTAACATAAATTTTGAATAAATATATTATAACAAAAGTTATGGGCACAACAAAAGTTAATTATTGGCTTTAAAACTGTTTCTCCCACTATGACAAGAAATTTAATTTCTTACATAACAATGTAAATTTCATTTACCTTATTTAATAATAGATGTATATTTTTGTGCATAATTTCAAACAGTATTATATGTTATAATATATGTATAATGTGATTAAAATGATGGAAACTTTAGTAATTAAGTAAAATGTATTTATTTGTGAGTGCAATTATCTAAAATTCGTGTACTTTTTATTATGTTTTTATAAAATTTTGATTTTTGTTTCTGGTAAAAATAATCTAATAATGGGAGATTCTTACTTTAAAAAACCAAGAAGAATATAACTGTAATGTTGATAAGTAAGACGATATGCGTTATACTGTTTGTATCAGAGATTCATTTTATTTCGTTTCCACCCATTTACACACAAGGGTATATATTACACAATTTAAAATACCCTCATGCCAATCTTCTATAATAACTATAATATTTGAAGTTAATTCATTGTATGATACAAAGGCAAGACACTATCACGAATAAACAAAACTACTAAACAGATTTTGATAAACACTGTTTCATTATTGGTGATTACGATTAGAACATAAGGATGGCCCTGGGCGTACACATAATAAAGATAATAAAATTGTATAACACTACATCAATGTTCATATTATATACAACAGTCATCTTGATAATCCTAGTTTATGGTTCATAAGTTGGAAGGTGACGATTTCCATGTAAACTATTACATATTAGTTTATACATTTTATAATAGTAAATGAACACATTCTATTCAAATCCTCAACATCACCACAAAACAAATCAAAAATAGAAAGAAGAAAGAAGAACCAGAACTTATGTTTTAAGACATATTTTAAAGCATCTATAGCTATTAAAACATATTTTAAGAATGTTAAGTATTGTATAATTCAGTGGCGTATCCAGGATTTTGCCGGGAGTGGGGGGAGGAGTACAGAGACTGAAGGGCACCAAACTACTTAAAAAAGGCGCACATAATGAACTAACCATAATAATATATTCCTTTTTTAATATAATTATACCACATATGTACAGAAATAATTTATCAAACGAAAACTCTTTTTATTACAGTGCAATTATTATAACATATTAATATAAGTAATTTATGTACATAACCATCTACTATATAAATGACACTAACATATAATATATTCAATCCGGCTGTTGCAGGGTTGAGGAATAGCTATATGCTACAGCATAATTTTTGCTAAAAATTGACATATAGTAATCCAGACTACATATTTGGGTTGAAAAGTTAAAGTATACTTATGCTGGAGAATAACTTTTATGCTGTAGCACAACTTTTTGTTTCCGGTTGCAGAGTCAAGGAATAGTTATATACTGAAGCATAAATTTTATGCTACATCATAATTTTGGGTTGCGGAGACATTTGCTGAGGGATAAAGTATTGATTTATTGTTCAAAACTTCTAAGGTAAGGTATACATATTATCCCACAGTGCAATGGATTATTTTAACTATTTTGAAGAAGATTTGGCTTATGTTCATAGATTGCTGCAAGACCGAAGAGATCCTTATATTATATATAATGAAGAAGTGTTTCTTGATTGGTTCCGATTTCATAAAGCTTGAGCAGCTCGACTTGTTGAACTTTTACGGGAAGACAACTACCGTAATGACAACTACTGTGGATGTAAAAAAGGCACCTTCCATACGAAGAGGGGGAGCATACGCATTGTATATACTATAAGCAGGGACTATACTATAATTATAGTAGTCCCTGACATAAGTATATTGATAATTGCATCTCTTCAGTATTCCAGTGTTTTACTAAATATTTTGCTCCATAGATTTCCAATTCTGTCCATGCATACGTATATATTATACATGTCCAAATATACATGTACATATCATATATATGGGAATATACATTTACTTATTAATAACAAAATAATATGTCAAATAGGCCTACCAGCCTTAATCTTATCCAGTGCGTCCAGAGTATTACACGTCCTTCTAGTGGTTCGTGCCTTGATGCAGTTTGGACCACTGACATGCAAACTAAAGCTTATCCTGTGGACTACTTCTGCTCCGATCATCTTCCAATTAGATGCGAATCCGAGTTTTTTAGCCGCTTAACTCCTACCTACCCTCCAACGAATAACCCTCGTATTAACTGGCGTCGTATGACTGACCATGATCTTCATCAGCTGCTGGCTTCAGCTAACTGGTCTGATATCTACCACCCAGATATTACAATAGCACTCAGATCCTGGTCCCAAGTATGGAAAGAGATCTCCATCAGACTCCCAACAACAAGCAGCAAACAAAACAAACGACTCACACCCAAATGGTTAACTCCCGAAATAAAGCGTCTCATCAGTAAAAGAAACAAGATGGCCCGCCATCTCATCAACACAGATAGACCTCCTCATATCAGAGAATCCTTCCGGCTTCTTCGCAACAAGGTGGTTTCATCAATAAGAAGCTCCAAAAAGTCTATCATTACTGCAGGATTGACAGAAGCGCACGGTGACTCAAAGAAAGTGTGGAACTTACTAAACTCTTTTTTAGGACGGAAAAAACATACACCTCCTCCACCTGACATCGACGCCAACGCTACCAACATTCACTTCTGCACAATAGTTGATCAACTGAGCCTTAATAAGATAACACCAAACCACTTCTCACACCAACGTGACGATGCCTATAGATTGCCTGATTTTCAGTTTTCCGAAATCACGGTTGAAACAGTCGAAAAGTGCCTCAATGATCTGAAACCAGACAAAAGCACAGGCCCTGACGGAATACCCCCGAGTGCCCTTAAAGCTGGATCCAAATTTCTGG